>FXXK01000171.1:214205-250145 GCA_900184695.1 Betula pendula | reverse complement strand
GGGTTACGCCCCACTCAACAACAGATTGCACCTGGCGGTGTTTCTCTTCCAAGCTTAGAATGGGAACTCCCAATTCATCGTGATCCCCCATTTCCGCAGAACTCTCCAGGCAGGGGGTAGTCCCATTGGTCTTCGGGAAGCTCCCACAAAGAAAAAACTGGGTTCATGTGAATCAGGATTGCTTAATTTCTCAAGAGTATCCAAAATTTTTTCACACCTCCCTTAAAATGTCCTAAGATCCCAATTTGTCGTAATCAAACGATCCCTATACTTTCCGAGCAGGGGGGTTGTTCCATTGGTTTTCAGGAAGCTCCCATCCAAGATCAGAGATAAAGAAGAGGGTTCATATGGATCTTTGCCACATCTCCCTTAAAATGTCCTGAGATCCCTATACTTCATTGTGCAGTACAAAAACAAAAACTCCCTAGTAAGCACCTTTGAAATGTCCTAAGATCCCTATACTTCATTGGGTGGTACAAAAACGAAAACTCCTTGGTAGTTAGGCACCCTTGCACAAGACCAACGGCCAAAGCACACAACAATGAATCTTGCCACTCATTCGGTTTAAGCTGAGTAGGAGCCAGCCCTAGTTGATAAAGAAGCTCACAAATCTCTAGGAGGAATGGCAAGCGGATAGTCGCCTTGAACATTTGCTCGTAAACACATGTTTAGTGCTTTTCACCATTAGGCTTAGCCTCGGCAATGTAGGAAACTCCAAAATTCCTTCGTTCCTATTTTTCGGCAAGCAGAATTCCTGTCACTGACCCTAGTCAAGCCATATGAGGGAATTGGGAAGTAACTATTGGGGAATTTTGCATCCCTTAGGGCACGATGGAATTAAGACTGTGCAAATCAACTGCGCGCCACCTACCATCTGTCAACCAATCTACACCGCCCATCACCACCTATTCGGCAGATAGTAGGCAAAATTATTATTATTTTATTTTCGACAAATGTTGGTCGGTAGGCGAAATAGTTTTTTAGAATTCAATTTTTCAACCGACAACGACCCAACATTACCGTGTTTAATCGCCTTTTGAAACAACATTGTTTTATTCTAACAAAATGACATCGTTTTAATAGATTTTATTTATTATTATATTATCATACTAAACGACATCGTATTCATTCTTGTATCCATCGTATTCCCTTATCCGATACCAAATCTCGTTTGTCATCAGCACGTCCGAGCTTATGCCAAAGGGCGAGACTTGAGCACTTATGAGCCCTTGTCCCGTTAGTCTCCGACTTGAAAGATTTCAAGCCATTGTCCAAGACCAAAACCCGTTTGGCATCAGCATCCGAGTCTATGCCAAAGGGTGAGACATGAGAGCTTTCGAGCCTATGGAAAAGGGTGAGACCTGTGCACTTCCGAGCCCTTGTCTCTATCAGTCTTTGACGTGAGAGCTTCCCAGCCCTTGTCCAAGACCATATCCCATTTGGCATTAGCATGTCCAAGCCTATCCCAAAGGGGTGAGAGGCGCTTCCTAGCACAAGGTCTCCATCAGCCTCCAACACGAGTGCTTCCGAGCCCTTGTTTTTTAGACCAAATCCTGTTTGGTATCAGCAATTGAGTCAATGCCAAAGGGTCAAATATGAGAGCTTCCCCTTGTCTCCGACATGAGCGCTTTCGAGACCAAATCCCGTTTGGCATCAACGCGTCCGAGCCTATGCG
The DNA here is from genome assembly GCA_900184695.1 of Betula pendula. Classification (NCBI taxonomy): domain Eukaryota; kingdom Viridiplantae; phylum Streptophyta; class Magnoliopsida; order Fagales; family Betulaceae; genus Betula; species Betula pendula. The sequence continues at coordinate 248,470 of FXXK01000171.1, read as the reverse complement.
AAAGGGTGGGACCTAAGCGCTTCCAAGCCCTTGTCTCCAATAGTCTCTGACATGAGAGCTTCCCAGCCCTTGTCTGAGACCAAATCCTTTTTGGCTTGGATCTGAGTCTATGCCAAAGGGTGAGACATGAGAGCTTCTAAGCCCTTGTCTCCATCTATACCACACATGCTAAGCACGCCAAAAGGGATACGTTTCCAAAAGGGATACGCCTAAGAGAACTTGATGCCTAAGGGTGAGACCTAAGCAATTCCAACTCTTGTCTCTGGCTATCTCTAACATTCACGCTCTTGGCTTGTGTGACAAAAATCAAGTTCGTGGCACAAGCTAGGGGGTAAGAGACCTATGCCACACATGCTGATCGAGGGTAATTGTTGAGAATAAATCCCTATAGTAGGTCCCACTTAATTTGCCCCTACATGGAAGATAATCAAGCAATCAAAGGAATATAAATTAGAATCCTCTTATGGAAACATTACACTAACACATTAATACGATATATATGAAGAATCCCGCTCAAATACCATGACTATACAGAGGATACTACAAAATCACATTTTTAATGAGGTATACAAATCCCAAGAGATTATGGACTTAGAGATCCTATCTCTACAAGAACTCAAATGAAGAAAACCCTATAAAAGGGACTCAAGGCATCAGGTATAAGGGACTCTGGGTCTCCTAAAAACCCTATCTCATTACTTTAGTTTCTTTCCAAATAAGCATTGCTTGCTAACTTAAGTATCGAAGTGTCTTTGGTCCTCCCAAAGACCGGCAAATCCGGTGACTATTTTTCTATTTTGCAAGTAGCCCATCGCCGATTAAGCCGTACAAAAAACCGCTATAACATCATTCATTTAAATGTTGACAGTCTTTCAAAAATTCAATACACTTTCAAACCACCACTTTTTAGACATCATAATGCACCTAATTGCTTAGGAAAAAAACACAGGCCTAGGAAGAAGAGGCTACATAGCGAAGGCCTTACCCAACAGCTGCAATTGTGGTGTTTCAATAAATTTATATTGTTCTGCGGCTGAGCAATAAGGAACATACACAGACTAAACATAAAACAAATCAAAGATAGAGAGAGAGAGGGCCAGATCATAAACATATTCGGCCACATCATAGACATTCATGTATAAATTAAGCCCCATTTGTTTCAACTTAAAATGATTTCCGTCGGAAAATAGTTTCCCCTAAAAACATTTTTCGGTATTTGGCGTGTACAAAAAATTGTAAATATTTTTTTATGTTTTCAACAAGTCTATAAAATTTATTTTTTATGCACAATTTAAAAATATTAGGGCAAAGTACCTTTTACCCCCCTGAAGTATCCACATATTGGCACTTTAGTCATCAATGTTTAAAAAGTGACATTCGACCTCGTCAAAGTATCTCACGTCAACAAATAATACCCTCCGTTCATTTTTTCTGTATCGGGACAAAAGTCGAAGGCACGTGACTTTTTTTAACTAAAATGTTCGAAAATGCCCTTGGAGTGGCAGCCACCCTGCGTGCTGTAGGCGGTGGCCTGTGGGCGCAGGGGTGGCTCGCCGCCACCTCTTGCAAGGGTGGCGCGCTCGCTCTGGGGTGGCGCAATGGAGGCCGGGGTGGCCGCGCCGCAGCATTTACGCGGCCACCTCTGGGGGTGCGCTCGCTCTGCCGCGACCACCCCAGCAAACCCTAGAGGTGGCTGCGGGCAAGCCACCCCCACCCCCAACTCTGGGGTGGCTTGCGTATAGGTGGCACGGGGGGTGGTGACGAGCCACCCCCAGGGGCATTTTCGAACAATTCAGTTAAAACAAGTCACGTGTGACTCGACTTCCGTCCCAAATAACAAAAAAAATGGACAGAGAGTATTATTTGCTGACGTGGGATACTTTGAGGGGGTCGAATGTCACTTTTTAAACATTGTTAAAGTGCCAATGGGTGGATACTTCAGGGGGTAAAAGGTACTTTACCTAAAATATTAACATAAATTGTCCCGGTTAAGTCTGGCGGTGTCCCTGTCGGGTCCCGGCGATGTCTCGTCTCGATCGGGTCCCTGCGATGTCTCGGTTAGGTCCCGGTGAAGTCCCAGCCAGGTCTTGACTCGGGCGGTCCCAGCCTGTCCTGGTTGTATCTCAACCTGGTCCTAGTGGTATCCCAACCAGATCCCAGTCAAGTCCAAGTTGGGTCCTGGTGGGGTCATGATGACGTCCCGGTCGGGTCTGGGTGGGGTCACGACGACGTCTCAGTCGAATCCCAACAGATGTCTCAACAGTATTTCGACTGGGTCCCAACAATGTCCCGATCAAGTCCCGGTTGGGTCATGATGATGTTCTAGTCGAATCCTGGTAGAGTCTCGACCAGGTCCCGACACTGTCCCTGCGGTATCCCTACCAGGTCTCGGTCGGGCCCCAGCGGTGGGTCCTAGTCGGGCATCAATGTCGTCCCAATAGTGTAGAGGTCAAGTCCCAGTCGGGTCTAGGCAGGGTCACGACCATGTCACGGCAATGTCCCAACAGTGTCCTTGGTTGGGTGTCCCGATCGGGTCCTAGCTATGTCCCAACCAGGTCCTGTGATGTCCAAATAGGGTCCTCGTGATGTTTTGATCAAGTCATGATGGTGTCCCAATCGGGTCCTAGTAGTGTCTTGACAGGTCCCGACGATGTCCGGCGGTCCTAGCCGGACCCTATGATATCCCCGACCAAGATTGTCGGGTCTAGGTCCCACTCGAGCTCTGGCAGGACCTGCAGGTCTCGACGATGTCCTAGGCAGGTTTCGGTCAGGTCCCGACAATGTCTCGGCGATGTCTCGGTCGAGTCCGGGCAAGTCCCAACGATGGGCCTCGGCGATGTCCCGACGGGATCTCAACAAGGCTCGACCGGGTGAGTCCCGCTTGGGAGACTATAACACTGTAGTGTCCCGGGTAGGTCCCAGCGATGTCCCGGCGGGATCTCGACAAGGCTCGACTGGGTGAGTCCCACTCGGCAGACTATAACACTGTAGTGTCCCGAGTATGTCCCAGCGATGTCCTGGGTGATGTCCTGGTTGAGCTCGATAGTGTTGTCTTGGTTGGGCTCGGTAGTGTCCCGGCCAGGCCCCGGTGATGTCGCGGTCAGGCCCCAGCGATGTCCCGACAAGGCCCTGGCGATGTCCCGACAAGGCCCTGGCGATGTCCCGACCGTGCCCCGGCGATGTCTCGATCAGGTCTTGTTAATGTCCCGAGCGGGTCCCGACAATGTCCCGATTGGGTTCCATCGATGTCCCGATGATATCCTGGTTGGGTCCAAACGGTTCCGGTCGGGTCCCGGCAATGTCCCGATCAAGTTCCAGCAGGGTTTCGATTGGGTTCCGACAGGGTCGGATAGTGTTTTTGACTGTGGTCCGACGATTTGAGAATGAGAAGCTCAAACTCGAAAAACCATTTTACGAAAATTAAAGAAGATTTTTTGGTTCAACTAAAATTGATTTCTATTGACTATTATTTTCGCCTCACCAAACACTAGAAAAAACACATAAAATGATTTCAAAAAATCATTTTACATCGAAACAAACGGACCTTCAAGGTCCAACACCCATTTCTTTCACTTCATTAGCTATAAAACTAGAATTTATTTGCTACTACGCAAAAGAGAAGAACTGCAGCACTGAAACTACCACCGGCAGTTGACGAAGAAAACGGATAATTAAAACCCATCAGAGAGAAATAGGCTCTTCCATATGGAACAAGGGTAAACAAGGACTAGTGACACTTCCAGAAGCAGCAGCAAAAGTGCGATAGCCAAAATAAACACCCACCCGGTTATTCAATAGATGATCAAGAAGAAACCAAAAAACAAATGGAAATAAAAAACCAAGAAACATTTCACAAAAAGAAAATCAAAGGAAATCAAAACACCCAAAAAGAGAAATGGATTAAATTTCAAAAGAAAAACCAGTTTCATATTCAATCCACTAGTGCCAAATAAATCAAGAATAAAAAACCAAGAAACATTTCACAAAAACAAACTGAGCACAAATTCAGACAAACAGCCGATGGTAGATTCAGTAAAATATTCCAAAGGAAATCAAAATACATTAAATATCAAAACAAAATCTAGTTTCAGAAATAAAAAACCAAGGTATCACAAAAACTAACGGATAAAAAATGCAAATGAACAGAGATGGTGTCGAAACTCAAAAAAGAATTGGAAGTACCTCCGGGCTGTTGCAGAGGACCAATTGCTCTTTGCCCGATTTGCAAAGACGAAAGAAGAATGTCTTGCTCTTCTTCCTTTAATCACAGCCTACTTATAAGATTTGACAACGCCGCATTGTCATTGGAAACCAATGATCTCGCAGAACATATGCAGCAAAAGTTTAAATCTATCTTAAGGTTCTATCTAGAAACCTGCCTACCAGAAGATACGATTATTAATCAAAGCTCTTAAATGCTAGAATCTCAGATCATCCTCTTTTATGCTCTCCGGTCAAAGGCTTCTTGGCTCATTCTAAAATCCAGTCCGTGATCTACCAAATTCATATTGGGGCCTTTAATATGGAGGGATCCATGGAAAAAAATAGTATGAAATCCAAACTTTGATGATAAGGAGAGCAGAAAGTTAGCAACAAACATAGATTAAAGAAACAACGAACCCTAAACCACCAATGATACTGAAATTAAACAATAGAGTTCTCCAAGAATTAAACAAAAGCTCTAATATATTGACTCAAACAAAGATCCCTCAGAATTGAAATTACTCAGATCCCAGCATATTGGGCAAACATCTCTAACAAACTTTTGCAACTACGAGTCTTTAATCTCATTCGAAAAAAAAAAAAACATTATAAATTAAATGAATGCTTACAAACCAATTTCTTAGAAAATACAAACAACTTTTTACACCAACATTTTGGCATGGTATGTGAGAAAAGGAAAAAAAATGCACTCAAGAAAAGATGGGGTATGCTTGAACGAACATATCCCCGTTAGAAACATAGCACCACTAAATGGGTTAATTCTATGACACACCTGAATAATTGTTATGTCTAAGTATTAACCTGTCATAAATAAATTAAAGAATCCGTGAGCCTTTATCTGGAAAGTTGCATATTAATGGTGCTAAGTCACTGTTTTTTCAGGCTAATTCCTGGCTCGAACAAGAGGCGATTGAGCCATAGGGGAGTGAGGAGACTTCATGGTATCATGATCCACTCTTAACGATGAGAAGCTGAGTCTTAGGTTGCTGCTGTTCCAACACTTTCTCTTGAGGGGATTTTTGACCTCCTTATTTTGATGCACAAAGTTTCGGATTCTTGTCAAAGCGACTCCCATGGTGCTGTCATCCATGTTAGCAAAGCAAACCCTGAACCACCCTGGCTCTGAGCAGTGAAAAGAATCACCAGGAGAAACGTTGAGCTTAACTTCATTTATTATCACTTTCCACAGCTCCATCTCTGCTTCAGGTGTCTGATTTTTGAGGAGGTGGCGCAAATCCATCCACAGAAACAGGCCTGCATTGCTCTTCAAACAATTAATGCCTACTTCATGAGCAAGAGGGGACGTGAAGTCCTTATACCTTTTTTCCAACCTTTTACTACTCTCTGCTATAAATCTGTCGACAAACACATCATCTGATAGCATAGATGCAATCAGATGTTGCGTTTGCGACGAAACAAGCCCGAAACTCGACATTTTTCGACAACATTGTACTACTGCATCGTTGTAGGAGTAGATAATGCCAACTCTGAAGCCAGGGAATCCCATGTCCTTTGAAAGACTATAAACAATGTGGATGAGATCACGGTTGCAGGCAATTTCTTTTTCTTCGTCTATAACCTCAGATATGCTTACGAAATCAGGCTGACTGAAGACAGTGGCAGCATATATTTCATCACAGATTAAGTGGATGCTCTTCTCATTGATGAAGCTTACAAGTTCTCTCAGCGTCTGTTTGTCTAAGATAGTGCCAAGTGGGTTTGATGGATTGGTAATGAGCAAGCCCTTTACTCTGATGTTTTTCTCTTGAGCGCTTTCATAGGCAGCTTCCAAAGCCTTTCTTGTCACCTTGAAATTGTTAGAGCTTTCACAGATTACTGGAAGGAGCTGTACTCCTGTTCTCCATCTCAAATCCCTATCAAAACTGCAATAAAAAAACCAAACAGTTTTAGCATATTCTGTATATATTTAGAGATTAATGGTTGTGATAGATAATGGGAACCATATTAAATATATGCAAATACTTTTCTTTGTCATTGACTAATGCAAATTATTGACCGTGTAACCATCAGTGCGTCATTGCTTTCCTCATTGTTTTGACAGTTGAATGCATATATTAAATCTGATATGGATATGAAAAAAAAAAAGATTTACCCTCTGACTCAAGTAGTGCAGTCAGTCAACTATATTTTTTTTTTTGGATCTAGGACTAATGCTAATTGGTTCAAAATTGAGAACAAGAGGCTGTTCTTCGAGGAAGATGGGACTCATTTTCCTCTAGTACCATCTTCCAAATTTTTGTTTGGAGGCTTGTATGAGAAAAACCCTTTACTTCAGGACCAGTGCCAGTGCAAATTGATTGTGATCATGCCCCGACCAATCATTCAACTTGGGGGAACATTATTTGTTGACCAATTTAATTGCTAATAATCCAGATAGAAAACCTGTTAGAAATTCTATCAAGTTGGAAATTAGATTTTCAGTAACTTATTATCCGAATTATTAGCAATTTAAACAACAAATATGAAAGAATCCATATAAAGTCTACCTGTCCAAATATATAATAGAGTGAATTTCGCAAAACCTATTTGGATAGCTAATCCAATAAAAACTTTGACCAAATTGCTAACGATCTAAACAATAAAATTATTAAAATATCTATCAAATTGGTCAGGGTGCTTAGGTGGTGACTTTAAGAGAGCTTGGGATGTTGCCATCAGTCTGGTTGACTAAAACTAAAACTTATCTCTTTAAATTAAATTAATGCATATTGATGAAAGACAAATATTTCATAATTAATGTGGGTAGGTGTAGAAGACAGCAGAGGTCAAGGGTCAAAGTATACCCAGAAAAAACAGCCCAATTAATTACCAAGTCAAACTAAAGCTTAAAGCCATCTCATATGCACCTAGCTTACACTTACTTTTTCATTTATTTCTTAATTTTCTTTAGAAAGAAAAACAATAAAGCATAAAAGAAGTAGAAAATTGAAGTGGGATTTGTTATAGTACCCTGGATAATAAGGGGTAGGTACAAGGAATGCCTCCCCAGGGTCAGCCAAACAGAAGGCAATGGTCTCATGAGCTCCGGTTGCTCCTCCACTCATAACGATGCGGTCAGGGTCGAATCTGACTCTGTTTCCTCTCACTTTCGCCATAAATTTTGCAACAGCCTGTTGGTTTCAATAATATATTGTTAATATATATAATAATCTTGATTATTCAATCTAATAATATCGTAGACAGATTTTTTTATGAGACAAAGAGGAGAGAGAGAATGTGTTCCATACATTTCTGAACTCTGGCAAGCCATGATAATCCTGAAAGACAGCTATTTCACTGAAGTCATATACTCCTTCCCGGGGCAGATTGAAGCTTGTGGGTTTTTCAGAATCCACTCTTGAACCAAATCAAAAACAAGCTGCACATTCAAGACAAAACAACCATGAATACAGCTGACTTATATATTATATATATATAATGAATTACGATAAGTAGAAGGCTAATTAGCATTATTACCTGATTTTCTGCGAGACCCATTTGGATAGACGCCTTGAGGGTTCTTGGTGGGGTGAAATGGGTTACTCTCAAACGCCTTCCAACCATCAAAGTATGGAGAATTTTCACCATGCCCATTACCTGTTGCAATCTTAGACAGCAAATGCTTTGCATTACTGTTCATGAACCCCATTAATCTTCTAGCAAGAAATCTATAAAGATGGAGGAAACAGTTTTATGGGGGAGAAAGGAGATGGAGTACTCTTGCTTATTTGCTTGAGTTATAGAAAGTTTGTGAAGTTGTGTGAATAAACACAGCTTCGGTTGCCTATTTATAGTTGCGTAGTACTCTGTTGTGGCCGCGGTTTTCCTGGGTTGTTCTTTAGAAAACGAGAAACGAGTAGAGCGAATCAAATATTGAAGTTTCCCATGAAGGACACAATATACGTATTACCATATAGGTTTGAAAACGTTGGTGAGCATTAATTGGTGTGCGCTTTGAAATTTATTTACAATGTAGTTAAAAAGGTGGACTACGGTCATGACGGCCGTTTGACCAATAACTCGCTTTTATTTTCACTTCTTGCAAAAATAGAGTCAACATTTTTTTAAAATTATTAATAACGATATATTTTTTTTTTCTCCCCCAAAATATTTGAAACTTATTTATAGTTTATATCATACCAATTATTTTTTATTACTATTTAAAAAAATAAAAAAATAAAACTATTTACCAAGTAACCCAACCTCTTTTATTTTTTTGAGCAAGTTGAATGTTTAAGCACTCATATTCGGTTCAACAAATATTTAGCTTAAATTTAATTTTAAAAAATAGCTTTTTTTTTTTTTTTTTCCTTTTTTACTTCGACACAATATTTTAGCTATATACTTTCACTTTTCTATTTAAAATATTATTTATTTATCTACTTTCTCTATTCCAAAAAAAAGAGAAAGAATAAGATTATTTTATAAAGAAATTACACTTTACCCCCAATATTTGAGGGAATTTCCAATTTAGCTCCCAATATTTAAAAATTTACAATGTACCCCTTCAATGTTTACTAAAAAATTCAATTCAGCCCTTCTATTAGATGAAGCAGTCTGAAATGATAGAAATTCTGATTTTTACTGTTCACTCTTTTTTTATTATTAATTTTTTACTGTTCATAGCTACTCGATTTTTTTGTTCTTTTTTTAAAAAATTTTTATAAAAAAAATTAAAAATTTAAAAAAAATAAAAAAAAAAAAAGGTGAACAGTAAGAATCAAAATTTCTGTCAATTTAGACGACTTCAGCTAACAGAATGGCTGAATTAAAATTTTGAGCAAACATTGGGATACATTACAAATTTTTAAACATTAGGGGCTAAATTGAAAATCTCCTCAAACATTGAGGGGTAAAATATAATTTTTCCTTATTTTATTTTAAGAGAAACTTTAGATAGCCCCTTGAACTTTCAGCTATTTTGACATATTCCTCTAAATCTTTAAAAACTCTTACTTTGATACCATAAACTTTTAATGTTTATCACTTAACTTTATTTCATTAGGATTTATGGTTAAATTATGTCAAAATTTTCAACATACTCTTGTATTTTTTTGTAAAAAAAACATTTATAAAAAATTTCAAAGATTTAGGTATGAGTATTTTTCAAATTCTGTTAAATCCTAACCAATACCTAAATCCTTGCAATTTTTTTTTTTTCTAAAAAAATATGGGTATTTTAAGAATTTTAGCACATTTTCGTACAGAAAATCCTAACAAATGGGCGGTAAGTAATAGACAGTTCAAAGTATTAAAGTAAGAGATTTTAAGGATTAGGGTTGGTATGTCAAAATGGTCGAAAATTCAAGATACTATCTAAATTTTCCCTTTATTTTATTAATATATATAATAAATAATTTGTTGTGCTGATCAGCATAACAACTTAGCAAATTTTTAGCCGAGCCCGATGTAAAAATTAGTTTACTACAAAATTAGTCAAAAATAGCTTTTGTTCATCCCAATATAAACGCACTAAACCTGTAAAATGTTGCCCACAAATGCGTCAATTTTGGGTCCCATATGAAACATATATACCGATTCAAAGCACCGACAAGTGATGACGATACTATCGGATCATGGCATACGTTTTAGGCAATTAGGCATCATAATATTGGGAAAGAAATACGAATGCAAGGGAGAGTGATCTTAGCAATAGCCAATAGGGTAGCTTCTTGTGAGAGTTTATTTGAGCTTCACTCGTTCGGGGATCGATGGTTGTATGGGTCATGGTGTTATTCCTACTTTTGAAAATTTTATTTACTATATTATATAAATAGTTAACTTTATATTTTTAGGTTAAAATAATTAAGTTAGCCTTCGCCCTATTATAACAAAAATTATTTTATATTCGAAGCTTAAACAATTCAAATTTATTATAAACAACTCAAATTTGTCATTAAAAAAATTAGGCATAAACAATAATCTCCAGAAGCAACATGAAAGGGTTTTTAATGTAGCTAGGACAGCAACATAAAAGCTGATGGGACACGACTACAATATAATGTTGAATTTCATTTTAATAGGCATTTGAATTGAAAATTGAAATATATTAAGAAATAATTATTTTGTTAATATTGAATAGATTCTAATTTTATTTTTTATATTAATTTAATCTTCAATCTTAATACATTTTTTTATTCATGCTTTGGCCTCGTGTATTTTAATATATTCTTCATTCATGTTTTGGCTCAATCTTAATAAAAATTTGTAGCTCTATTCCTAATAATAGATGTTCAAACAATCTAATTAAGTGGGGTCTAGGCTACTTGAGCATCTACCCGAACAGGTGAGATACGGGCAGACAGTTATCCTGAAATAAAACAGCTTCATATGAAAGTTTATCTCGGCCTCACTTATTCAGACAAATGCTCGAATAATCTAATTAGGTGGGGTCTAGGCTGCTTGAATAACTGTTCGAACTGGTGGTGTACAAGTAAATTGTAATCCCACAATAAGACAATTTAATGTGAGAATTTATTTGAGTCTCACTTATTTAGACAGGTGCTGAAACGGTCTAATTAGGTGAAGTCTAAACTAGTTGCGCATCTACCTAAACAGATAAAGAATGGACAAACTCTCACCTAAACTAGTGTCTCATTGCAGTATAATAAGACATTCCTTTGTGAAAACTTCGTAATGGCTTATAAACTTACCCTGTCCCTTCTACATGTGCAATCTCATAGAAGTTACCTTAATTATCAGTCCAGTGAATCTGGTTCACCAGCAAAGGGGGTCCACTACATAAAATATCAAATGCATTTGGTGGTCATGGAAGACTAAAGTAACCTAGACAGCTAAGGTTGTGGGCCTTGTGGTCCTATCAAAAGAAAGATTCAATGGACACAAACATAACACGTATACCTAATTCATCAAATACTTTTGCTCCATCTAGATTGTTCAACTACTGCTGTCTCATATTTTCTGCACCGAATTAAGACTTCCAATTTCCAAACTGACATTTAATTATAGAAGTGGTTGGTCTGATTCGGGCAAGACGTGGCAGCCATATCTGCTGTTTTTAATTTGTCTTTTGTTTTATGTTATCAAGACAGATATATATATATTAATTAACAATCGGATTAAGATTAAGTACAATACTATAGTACAATAAGTACAATACTACTGTCTTATATATTGTACTGCAATGGCCTAGGGGTATTTGAATATAAGAAAGGCCCCATATGTTCAAGCAAGTGCCCGGCCATGCAGCTCAAGTCTCACCTATTCAAGCTATTCAATTCGAGTCGGTGATGTCCTTCATTGCGCTCACACCAGATCTCTATTTTTAACAAAGAATTCAAAACATAAAATATGAAAGCAGTTTAGTTTTTTTTATTTTTATGTCATATCAGAAGACTTCTTAAAACCAAAACTAACAAATATTTTCCAAACACATTAGCAAACATATGTAGCTCCAATCAGAAAGTATAATTTTCCCAGATATGAAATGATGTTGGCTATAGTTTAGGTGCTCGATCTGCCGCCAAATCATGTGGCCATTTTGTATTAATTGCATGTGTAAAATGGATTCTGCATGTTTCCAACCATGCACATGGTCGGTTCGGTCAAGATATCCTCGGACTGGTGTAGAACAAGGGTAGGCTTTAGGTTTATATCTCTCTTGTCCAAATTCCAAACCATGTGTTTCATTGTAATCTTACTAAAAGACTGTTGTAGAACCAAGTAGGTTTTAGGTTTATATCTTCCCTTTGTCCGTATTCTAAATCATATGTTGTGTTACAATAGTTGACCGCACGTCGAGGTGACAACCGGAAGTGCTTGCAAAAAACAGAAGATTTTAGTTAAGATCGAATAGCTTTGAAACTGAAGGAGAATAATCTTAAAAACAAAGCAAAAGACAGCGTCATAAAAGAACAGACGAAAGTTTCATCTTTACAGAGGTTGTGTTTGTTAACTCACTTTTTTCTTTTTTTTCAAAATTAATTTTATTTTTAATATTTTATTAATAATAATTTTTTTTTAATTACATTAATCACTTTTTATTACTATTCTAATAAAAAAATTTACTAAAACATAAAATTTTTTTTTTTTTTTTAACAAATTTACAACATTCTTTCTACTTTATATTCGTTACTTTTTACTTTTAATAACAAATTTGACGTAACTAACAGCCGCGTGGCACACCATCATTGGAGGCATCCTTATTGTGTTGTAAGCAATGATCTCTTACTGGCGGAGATCACGGATTCACGGGGACAATTACTAGCGTGCTAAATGTGTGATGTCTTACGGGCTGTGCTTGGGTTGACTGATCAATGGATTGAGTAACGGGTCTGATTTCCATTCTAATTCCAATATCTCTTGCCGCCAATTTCATGGTCATTAAATTTTTTTCTTTTTTTTTTGCGAGGGCATGAAATTTATGTTAAGCATGTGCGTGGCGGATGATGAGTCATAGAGTAGACAGAAACTTTCCGTCAGAAGACTGCAATTTTCTTGGTCAGAGGCGCGCGCGAGCAGCTTCCAAGGATTTCAGTTTGGACCTGCCCTTTCTGGTTTTGTTCCACTTGGTTGAAACAAAGATCGCTGTTGTCAAAAGTCATACGTAAGTTTACACGTGGAGGTTGAATAGAAAAAAAAGTTTTACACGTGGAGGTTGCATCTTCTAATCCGTAGTCATCACTCAGTAATATAAATATACTAATATGAAGAGATACAAAAAAACTTGGCTTCGGCTTTCAGCAAGGGTACTCTTTAATCTTTAGAGCACGTGAGAAATTATATATTCTTAGCATGTAATTTTTATGTGTATTTTTAATAAATAAGATTAATAGATTATTTGTATTTTAAAAATGAATATGAGAATCGTGTAATCTAAAAACAAATGTCAATTTAATAGTATATATTAGAGAAAATTCTTTCAACATAATTTAAATGAATATTTTGTCAGAATTTTTTTTTTTTTTAAAAAAAATACAGTTATTTTTGTTATTGTATTAAGATAAGTGTTTTTTACTTTTTTTTGTCTAAAAAAATGTTTTGATGTGATATAAATGTAATGAGAAGTATGTTAGACATGTTTCCTAGTGGGTTCCATATTTAAAATGTTTTATGTGGGTTATAAAACATTTTAGAAATATATTTAATCCCTCTTGTACTTTACCTTATTTTAGTTTTAGGATCTAAAAATTTTTAATTTTTAATTTTAGGATATGAGTTTTAATCTTGGTCTCGTTCAACACTTTGGCAAACATTTCTATCAATTTTTTAGATGATTTGTTTTTCCACTTATAGAGAAATTGGAAAGGTATTAGTCAAAGAATAATTTTCCACTAAAAGAATTGACAAAAATGCTAACAGAAGTCTTGGAATAAAACTGGATAGACTCAAGTCTTTTTTTTTTTTAAAAAAAAAAAAAAAAAAAAAAAAAAACACTCAGATCTTAAAATCGGAACAAAGTAGTCATGTCTAGTCAAAGAACTATTTTCAGTGCCGCACGCCTCCTCAACTTTTAGGAAATACTCCACCGAAAAAAATAAAAAAAATGTGAGGAAATACAAAATTTAAGACTGAAAGAGTAGATGAAAGCGTTCAACCAGTATGAGCAATTGTGCATTACACAAGTATCATGCGCAGTCAAAGAATTTTTCACATATTCAACAACGAATGTTGATATATGTGTCGAAGACATCAAAATTGAAGACACATTCTATGGCAATACCTTTGAATTCAAAACCAGGCAGGTTTCGCATGTGGATCTGGTTAAACAATAAACTGTGCCTGTTCACGACTAAATCTTGGTCAAAATGTTAACCATGACCAATATGAACATGCAAAAACATAAAGTATATTATTTAAGACAGCTCAACATACATTCATATGCATCCTTTAGACCAAAGGTTCTCCCCAATTAAAAGATGATTTCATTAAGTTTTCCTGATTAATAGATGATAAACACCAAAAATCCTGACCAATTTTAGGAATAACTTCTACAGGATAGAGATCCCTAGCAATTTTGCTAGCATTCCGAGCAAATGTGAGAAAGCCTTAATGGATTTCACTTGCCTGAGCAAGTTTCCAACAGCTTGACTTTGTTTAGGACAGAAGGGCTCCATAAGAGTTTTCTCACACTTGCTGTCCGAATTCCAAGCAGGAAATTGTTGGAAATCTGGATCCATTCACACAAATGTAAGAAGTACATTTCTATCAACTATAACATAACCAACCTTAAGTCAAACCACCATCACCAGAAAAAGAGAGAGAGAGAGAGAGCAACAAAGACTAACTGCACAAATATTCTACTACAACCAAATGTGTAGGTTTTGACAGCCAAACAATTGGATCTCTATAAGCAGTATATAGCAATGCTAAAACATACAATATTTTACACTTCAGACACTATTTGTTGGCACCTTTTATTTCCTCATGAGAAGAACCACAGTGTGAGCTGCAATACTCCGATTCTCTCCAAGGCTGTCAACCTTCTCATGAGTTTTTGCTTTCAGATTTACAACAGCAGGGTCTGCTCCAAGCAGCGCAGACAAGTTTGCCTTGATAGCCTCCTTGTGCGGGCTCACTTTTGGTCTTTGAAGAATCAAAGTCGCATCTAAGTTTCCAAGTTCATAACCAGCCTCATCCATGAGTCTCACCTGAAATGAATCATATCAAAGAGAATAAGCTTGACGAGAAAATTCAATTTAACTGCCATGAATGAAATATGTCATATCCACCCATCTTCCAACAAATATGACGAAACAATTAACTTTTATCACTCCAGAAAATAAAAACACTTTCTTACACAGCAAACTGGAGGACAACCTCAAGTGTGATATATAAGATTTACTGTCCAAAACTGATGACGATTAAAAAGAGAAAATTTCCCATGATGGATTATTAAACCACATTGTCGCTTATGAAGCAACAGCACTCCTGCAATAAAGACATCAACTACAAATATAGCATTTGTTTTATTCAGTCGCCACATGCTACCAGCTGACAGATTTTGAAATTAAGTTCGGAATGTTTGTGATTCATTTTGATTACATCCTATATGTACGAGTTAGCAAGAAAAGTTATGCTTCTTTTTTCTACTTTCTCACATGTTAATAGTAGGCCACACAGCAGGGAATAGTCCTCTCCATGGTTGAACCCAAGACCTTCCTTTTTCAAAAGGGAGAGGCGCCACTTGACTACAAAAGTCGGTGGACTGCAAGACTAAATGTTACCCAATATGTTAGTCCCATGGCCTTCATCATCACATACTAGTAGTACCTCTCTTGTTGTGGGCATTTTTTCCCTAGTAATTGGAGCGGTACATGTTGCCACAGCCCTTTAAATAAGAGATGGCTCATCCAGTTGAGTTGTTGCAGTTGGTCTTCTCTTCCTGGTCGCAGTACGAATAGGTCCATTACTGGTGGGTTCTGGACCAAAAAGACCTAATAGAGTAGTCCCTTGTCTCGGATCAGAGATGCTAACAAGGCCGGAATCAAAGTAGGGGACCTCCCTACCACCTGTGTCTATCTCCTATCAAGTATACTCACCAGACATAGGCTACATACAGGGTAGTACTCTTAGAAAGATGGAATATCACCATGTGAAGAGAACATTAAGTTATGACTGCAACTCCCGAGGGTTCAACCGCTATTTTAAATATAGTAAAGTGGGCATAATGTCCTCTAATGTTAATACTTATAAATACATTTGAAAAACACGACTCTTATGATCTTATACCTACTCTATATCTATCTCCATTTCTGCTATGATATGCTGATATTTATCTCAAGGTTTGAGGCTTTAACATTTAAATTCGACCCTATGATCTTATTACATTCTAAATTCTACATAACACATTAGTGAGGATGTGTTGTCCCATAGATATTTTAATACCACCCATCTGAGAAAAATATATATATACTGGACCATCTGAGCTTATGCAGGGTTGGAGAATAAGTATTCAATGTAATGAGAAGTTAAATGCTATGAGCTACACTAAATCATAGTTTAATATAAGCTAACAGTACCACTTACTAAAAATTTTACCGAATTCAAACCCTTAAACACGTTTAGTATGCGAAATGGCTATTATATTGGAAAAAATGAATAGTTTTTACAGGGAATAGAAGAAGCTGGAATGGAATAACTATTCTTATTCATTAGTTTGGTTGTAACATTAAAAACAAAATCCTGCATATGTATTCCACTTATTGGTAGAGTGCAATATGCTCGTGAATGAAATAATTTTATAATCAAATTTCCAAAAACACCTTAAAATTGAAAATGTACTAATAAGATGTAATCTAGCTAAATTTGACTGCAACAAAAGTTAATAATACACAATGTTGATTCTGTCCGTGAAATTTAAATGCAATAATACAAGTTGCTCACGAATTTGACAAAACTGAATGAACTGGTCATCATCCATAACATAGAAAATCACGAGAGAAATACCTAAATAGGAGTTTATAGGCATAAAAATGACAAAAAATCAAAGCCCATAAAAGCTTCAACAAAAAAATACCGCTTTTTGAATGGTCACACAAAGTCAAATCACTCATAAGCTTCAAAGCAGTACCAAAAACTTTGAAGTGCAAACACTAGCAATCTTTCGTGTAATCCAACCTCAATCAACAAATGTTTTGGCAAACCAAATAAGTTTCTATAATATACCCACAAAGTAAAAAAATAATAATAATAAATAAATAATCAAAGCTTCAAACAAAACCCAAAACTTCAAAAACCAAGCTTCAAAGCAAAACCCGGAACCTCAACATTCAAGCTCAAAACAACCTAGAATTATTCAGTGATACAACCAAAGAACAAATCAACCCCACCAGAAGCAACAAATATCAAAACCCCCTATAGAGCTAAGATTCAGAAGCAGAAAAACATACCCTTTTCTTTGCTCAGTCCAACGACCAAAACCCACACTCAATCAGCTCCAAAGAAACCTAAAACTCCTTCAAATCCCAAGCTCAGACTCTTGAATTATACCAAATGACAAGTCTGAAATCTCCAACCAGATTCGACTCCGCAGAACACAGAAAGCCAAAAACCCACAAAGGAAGCAAAATTATGACAAAAATGAACCTTATATACTCTCATAGCTCAATTCAAACCCCCCTAACAAAAAATTCTCTTCAGGGTTTAAACACTCCAACAAGAAAATCAAGTAAGCACAAAGAAAGCAAGAGAGAATAAGAAGAGAGGGATTGGAAAAATCATGCCTTGACTGGTAACTCAGCACCAAGAAAAGTCCACCTTCATCCTCGTCACGGGTTCAAAGGTTCTATACATCTGCCCTTTCTCAAGGCATTTCTTTAGACAAAGACTACTTTTTCCTCTTTTCGGATGGTAAATATTTCTCAGAACATGGAGGATGAATCAAACCAATGGTTGAATTGAAATTAAGATACTACTGCAAGTTCTTCCCCTCTAAGTCAGATAGATTCACATCTGAAAGAGGTTTACAATAAGTTTTTTCAAAATTTACTATTTGTCCCTCTGTTTGAGGTGTTTCAAAAACGTCTGTGATCAAATAAATAGCTCTACAAACGAATGGATTGGATCAAATTGGAAAATGGAAAGATTTGTACAAGTTATGCCCTTCGTCACCACTTTGTGGAAAATCAGTAAGTATGAAAATGTTAGAGACCTATGACTTGATTGGTGAAATAGCGTATCAAAATCAAACAAGTATAAACTTAGATATCACTGTAAGCTAGAAGAAATACTTAAATAAGAGCTGATAGGCATAAAAATGACAAAAAATCAAAGCCCATAAAAACTTCAACAAAGATATACTGCTTTTGAAGCGCAAACACTAGCACAAAATTCAAACAAAGTCAAATCACTCATAAGTTCAAAGCAGTGCCAAAAACTTTGAAGCGCAAACACTAGCACAAAAGTACATCTCCAAAGAAGACGATATGATGATGTAAATGAAACCCGATTTGATTGAACATTTGGATTAAACAATACAGAAAATTGCTTTTGCATATGAGCCACTCTGAAGGAACTGCCAAATAACCATTAAAAAATCCAATACAAACTACAATGTTGAGTATTTAAAATGAATATAATTACATTAAATTTGGTGCTCATTCCTTTGCTTAAAACAAAACAAGGTGATCCTCCCCAAACCCGACATTGCAACTCTAGTGGACCAAGAAGCGCCATTTGACAGAGTCAGAGGAAACAACGCCGAACCCAACAATGAAACCAGGATTTTTCGAAATGATCGAGTGGCTGGTGCTGAATATTGCGAAATGGCAAATTTTGAAGCAGGCCCAGATTGAAACTCCAGCCAAAAACACCTTTGAAAGAAAACTTCTGGTTGGCGAAGCGGAAATTTAGAGTTTGAAGCAAACCCACATTGATGATTGCCAAACTCTCGTCCATTGCTTCAAAGCCACACAAAATGCTGACACTTCCGCTCTCTCAAGATGGAGGTGGAGCATCGGCAGTTCATGCCGGAGGTGGAGCATCAGGGATCCAACATGAGTGATAGTAGTTTGATTTGGGTCAATGAAGGGCTTTTGACTAAATTTAGGATTGATGTGATATTTCTACAGGAAAGGAATAGATATTCCTCTCCTTTTTGGGAGGAATAGCTATTACCAGGAATAAAAAGCTAACCAAACAATGGAATAGTTATTTCATAAGAATAACTATTCCATTCCAGAGGTCTATTCCGCATACTAAACGTGCCTTTAACCCTTAAGATTCATATTGCAAACAGTCTAGTACTTTACCAACAACACAAATACTCATGCTTGCTTTTTCCAAACCATTTAACATTGTGAGGTCTGTAAAAGTGTTTCGCACGAATTTGCTTTTTCAAAAGTGAAATGATTTCCGACATTAAAAAAAAATTACAAATAATGAAGTTCTGAACATGCCCCATAACTACATTTAACAAAAACTCACAGCTTCTTTGATGAAAACTGAAGATGCTGCTCCCTTCCACTTAGGATCGTTATCAGGAAATATCTGCCCGATATCAGGAAGCCCCAAAGCACCCAAAATCGCATCAACCACACAATGCAGCAATACATCCCCTGCACCACCACCACCACCAACAACAACAATAACAATAGAGATAAATACAAAAGAAAATCACCACCTTCACCAAAACACTTCAATTCCATGAAAAAAGTAAGAAAATCATGATAGAATCACAAAATTTCTTGATGAAATTATCCAAATTCAGAATTTAATCAATAAACAACAACAACAACAACACAACAACATAAATAAATACAAAAGAAAATCACCACCTTTAGGCTTCACCAACACACTTCAATACCAAGAAAATTTAAGAAAATAACGAAAACCCGTAATTTAGAATCACAAATCACAAAATTTGTAAACCAAAAGTACCCAAAATCAGAATTTAATGAAATTTAAATTACCATCGGAATGAGCCTCGCAGCCTCTGTCGTGGGGTATGTTAATCCCACCGATGATCAGAGGGTACCCAGGCTCCAACCGGTGGAGGTCGAACCCGTGCCCGACCCGAAACGGCAAGACTTTGGAGGGAGTGGCCGACAGTGGGGCCTGCCCGACATCTACGGCGGCAGTTGAGGCGGCCGACACGGAAAGCCTAGCTGTTGTTACTTTCCTTGGTGTTGGTCGGAGAGAGAGGTGTGAGAGAGGGAAAGAGTGAGAGTGAGTGGGCAAAGAGAGTGGTTTTCGGGGGATTGGAGAGGCAGAGAGTGGAGGCGCTGCCATGGCCATTGGATTTTGAAGAAAACTTTGGGACACTCGACACAACTGAGAGTAGGTGTGTGCGTGTGTACACGGTTTCTGTTAAAGACTTGTAATAAGTGTCAGGACTTGTCTCCAAGTGAGTTCATGAAGTTCATGAAGTTCATCACATATTCCCACGTTTTTCTTTTCCTAAAATGAGGAGAAAAGGACGGTGGGACAATGGGATTATTGGGATCCCTCATCCTATGAGGGTATATTACTATATATTTGTTGTTGGAGTGGTTAGTAATTCGCGCATACTAACCATGAGTTTAGTATAGAACTTATTAGCCAAAGTAAATTTTAGGTTCTTAATCTATCTGTTTGAATAGGTGAACCATATGAAAATTTGTTAACAATTCGAATGATAAATTACTAGAAATCAGGATCCTCTTTTATCCTTGGGCAGCCTATGTGAGAGGGGCTCATGTAACTGTCTTTGTTTGATAGTTAGTAATAGCTTCTTTTAAATCTTATTTTCTTCTCTAACTAGGACAAATTATTAAAAAAAATTTAAAAAACATTTGCAACAGTTTTTTTAAACTATAAAAATATCAAGAAAACTAAAAATTGTTCCCTTCATCTAAGGAACCAAAAGTGGTTCGTTAACATTATTTTAATATAAAAAACTTTATCTATCCTTTATCTTTTCTTTACCATTTGTTTAAAATAATATTTAAATAATTTCTCTTTCCTTTATCTTTTTTCTAACATTTAATTTAAAAAATATTTAAATAGTATAGAAAAATGATAAGGAAAGCTGCTGTGAAAATTATTTAAATAGAAAAGCAAAAAGTAGTTTGATTCGCTACAATAAAAAAAAATCTTAAAAAAATTACTGCTAGCACTAGTACAGACTCTCTAAATCTTATTTTCTTTCATAAGTGTAAGAAAAACTTTTAAAAAACTCACTGCAATAGACTTCTTTGGTGTTTTATAAACCAAAGAAACTAACAAACCCCTTGAACTAGGATAATACTTTTGCTTCCCTCACCATTATTTTATTCAAAAAAATAATTTATCTTCCCTCTCTTTCCCCTATCATTTATTTGCAATAAAAGTTAAATGACTTTCTCTTTCTTTTCTTTCCCCTAGAATTTATTTGAAATAATATTTAAATGGTATATAGAATTGATAAATGAAGGTTTTGTGAAGTTTATTTGAATATAAAAGGAAAAAATAGTTTAATTCCTTAAATTTAAGAAAAATCTAATAGAAGCTGCTGTTAGTTCTCTTAGTTGAGGTAATCCCAAAATCAGATGTCATCTAAATTTAAAATTGAATAAAGTTACTATTTACACTTATTTTACATTGACTGACATAAAGTGTTTTAAGTGATTTTTTATGTTAATCACTTGAAAAAAAAAAAATTACTTAAATTACGCCACATCAATCGTTATAAAATAAGTGATAAATAAATATAAAAAATAGCATTACCCTTTTACGATTTGAATGACAACCAATAATTTGTAGAGATTACTCCCTTGCAAGTTAAGACCACCGTGTCATTTGAGTATTGTGTTTGAATCTTTCGGGCAAGACGACTCTAGAGGCAATTATAATTTATATCCGCATCTTTTTCTTTATTTTGTTGCTATTATTATTATTTGTTTGTTATTCTTCTAATGAATCGATATTTATATTTGTAACAGATGAGTTCGAAAAGAAGAAAAGAAGTTTTTGATAGTCATTAATGGGTAATTACTAGCATGATAAAATACAAAGTAGCCAAAGGCACTCTCGGTATCTCCAAATAATGATGATCATTGATCAATATTTATATTTGTCACAAATGAACAAATGAGGTAAGGCCATTTATTGTGGATACCTTTATAATCGCTTCCGTATAATCAAAAGGATAAAATTTTCTTCCAACCGAAGTTAAAATAATATCTTCGAATTTAGTCTATTAAACTAATGTAAAAATCGCATGTATTTTTAAGTTTAAAGAAAAACTCCGTATGAAAGTTCTGTACATGGATAGTACAATAATGGAATTTAAGAGCCCTTAAATGACTGCGCAAGATCAGTAAATTCTGAGAATAGACAAGAGAAACAAAAGGAGAAGCAAGTCTATTCATTTCATTCCTTGTAAACTAAAACAGGGATCACCCAACTGTTTACATATTCTGTACACACAAAATCTACACTTCTGGACCTCTGGTCAAGCAGTTTACGAGAATGACCAAGCTAGGTACCCTTTTCACTCTACAGCAAACCCAAACATCTTCGACATGGCAAGAACATTTACATGAATTGGTTATTGGATTTCCATATAACAATAGAAGAGCTCATAAGGGAGACGCCCTCGGTTGCTTGCATCCATGCTCGGGTGTAAGAAGTTCAGACGAAGCTCTCTTCGGTCTCAGCTGCAACGAGAAAGGCAATATAAGTTAGAAGAATGTCAAAGGCTCAAAAACTGTTTTGTGTTTATGTGTGCATGACGGGGGCGGGTCTGTGTGAGCGTATGCGTATGTGTATGCACACGTGAACACTATGTGGCCATACAAATATGTGATAGGAAGAACTCACTACATCCTTCTCTTCAGCACGCGGATAGACGTGTCTTAAGAGGATATTTTTGGCTTCAGTAGTTATCACTGCAAAAAGTGTTCAAGACAGGTCAGTTCCTCTAATACCATAGTTAGCTAAACACAGCAACAATTTGTCACAACAAAAGTAAAATGAAACCAAACAAATTTTGGAGATACTAAGGTATCTTCATTACCTTGATCAGGCGGCGGAAGGGTGCGGCTGTGAGTAGGATGATAGGTTGCAGGCGTCATTCTCTACATAAAGATAGAAACATTATTATAAGTGGAAAGAGGAATGCAGTCCTTTAACTTTAAGCGTCATAAACATAACAAAGAACAGAAAGTGGTAAACTTTTCACTTGCAGTGAGCTTTTACTGGAAAACAGTCCGGTTATCAGTAATGCTATACCCACTAGATAGCAAACCATGTGACGATTTTTGTTATAGAAAATGGGGAGATTGTTGAGATTACATTGATTTCAAATGGGAACCGAAACTTGAATAGCTACAAAATAAATAGTCCTCGAGCATTAAGAAAGTTGACAAATATAACTAAGATTATCTTACCAAGTGCTAGTTCCACTTCATCATGAACTTGTTAAAGTTCAATTTAACTAAGATTATCTTACCACATCTTTTTGCTGGTTACTTGTCACAACTTCTAATGGACATGTTTAAGCATCCTCTATAAGTAAGCTCAAGTAGTTTAAACCAAATCTTACTTTCAAGATTCTACTATTTCCCTTTCCAAGTAGCATTGACAGACTTCTCCCTCATATGCCCTATTGTCCAATAGGGTGCCCTTTTTAAAAACCACCTCAACATATTGCTCAAATGCTCTGGTGAATTACAACCAAAAAGCAGGTGTTCCACACTCTCCTCAGGTTACCAGAAAGAGTACATCTGATTCTTCTGATCTCCCATATTGACAAGTTTGTCCAGGCTGAGAAGCCTCTTGTCAAGAGCCATCCACTCAACAAAAACTTAAGAGATATAAGGCATGGTTTTCAACCAAAAGTTGTACCATCAGATGTCTCTAAGGGACTTCCCAAACAACAACCATGTCCAGACTGAGAAGCCTCTTGTCAAGAGCCATCCACTCAACAAAAACTTAAGAGATATAAGGCATGGTTTTCAGGTTTTCAACTAAACGTTGTACCACCAGATGTCTCTAAGGGACTTACCAAACAACAACCATGTCCAAACCATGCAACTTATCTCTGGTTAGCAAGATGTGGGGATCTCCTAAACCGTTCCCAAATTCTGAGTGTGAAACATGTTAAATCACCGGTTGTCCTAAAAGTTTAAGCTGATAAAAAATAGTAAATTTAATTATTTAACTAATATTTTAACATTCCCTTTTACGTGTGGGTTCAAACTTCGCTTCAACAAGTGAGGCCTAACACATGAAATATTTAATTGAAATAAAGGTTAATTGTAGTGTCAAAGTTCGAATTTAAGACCTTTGATCTAAGATAATTTTTTTTTTGATATATATATAAGTAAGAGAAATAGCAAAAAAAAGGAAAAAAAAAAAGAAAGGATTAAATTGATTGCCCCAAAAAGCTTAAAATGATGGTAAATGGTAAATTTAATTATTTAATTAATATTTTAACAAAACATAATAGCATACATATTAAGACAATAGATTTTCTACCTCAAATTTGAAACATGTTATTGAGTCTTTATGCACATGGAAAGTTACCAATGTACTTAAAAAAATTGTAAGTAAATAGAGTAGTTATAATTACCAAACATTTAAAATCCAATACATATTTTTGCCATATTGCTAAATTCTAAATCATAGAATTTAGCAATATGATGCCAATTTTACCAAGATAAAAAATTATATTAAAAAATTGTTTTCTTTTGCTCTATTAAACTATAGAACTTCAATGAGTTCTATAATACCTGAATATATCAATATATGGTACCTAAGAATACAGTATAGACCTAGATGAAGATATTGTCGTAGATACAGACTACAAGAAACAATGCAACTACATAACAAAACATGGAAATTTTGAAAGTTAAAGGACAAATATGTATAGTTTGGATCAGAAAACTGCAAACGAGATGCATACATGACAATTATGTAAGTAGATGGGGCAAAAAGGGTGTGCTGATGAACATAACCAAAACCAAATACCATTCATTTTGTAAAAGTATTAAAGATATAATATACTAAAGGAATTGTATTAACGTGTATTTCAAGTGCATTCATTAATGTTTTGGTAGCAATACTCATAAAGTTCTGCTAGCATAATAATCATTACCTATGAAAATTTGGAAATACAAACAAACAATACAAGGGCTTAGTGAGAATAAGACAAGAGAAAGAGAACAACATATTGATGGAGTTCTCTCTAATCATTCTCTTTATCAACTCTTTCCCATTACCATTCTGAATGTAGTCTCTTAAACCATCAAATCTACCTAAAATTTAATTTGCAGATATTTGCATTGACATGAACAATATTATCATTGGTAATTAAATCCCTCAAAATGCCAAATTAAGTAGGAGAAAGCTCAACTTATACATCTTCTGTTAAAATTAGTGTATTTCATAAAAGAGAGTGGCCCAGGATCTCTTCTTTTTTATATTTCTGACCCTCACAATCCATGATATATATAGGAACAAATATAATACTATGGAATATGGACACCTCACCACAAGACAACTCATAAGGGACACTTCATATGGACACCTCACCATAGGACAACTCATGACATCTCACCAACTTCTAGAATAGGGACACTTGTCCCTTTCTTTCAATGCCCCTCCTCAAGCTGGAACATGTATAACATATAAGCTCTAGCTTGGAGCAGATAAACTCTTATCGACACAAAGACTTTGTAAACACTCAGCTTGCAGGCTAAAATACCATCAAATTAGTTGAAAACAAGAAGAACCAGCCAAAAACAACACAAAACCCACCAAAAACCAAGCTGAACCAGCCAAAATATCACTAATCCGGCTGTAAACCAAGCTGCACAGGCCGAAATATCACCAAACCAGACGAAAAACAATCTAAACCGGCCGAAAAAAGAAGCTGAACCTGACAAAATATAACCAAACCAGCCAAAAACAAAGCTGAATCGGATGAAATATAATCAAACTAGCTGAAAACCAAGCTTAACCAGCAAAAAACACAACAAAACTAGCCGAAGAACTTCTAATCCGGCCAAAATCGACCTGTATTGGCTGAAACAAAACTAAAACCAGCCAAAAAGGAACAGAACCCACACAGGCTTTCCCCAACCGAAATCCGCCTCATAAACAGGAAACATGCACAAGCTGGCGAAGGATAGAGAGACCACCTCTCATTTCTTGAATCTTTCCATGTTCTCTACGATAAAATTAGAGCAGCCACCACCCTCTTGGAAACTTTTCACAAAATTCATGTCGACTTTCCTATATATATATAGGAACAAATACAATATTCTGGAAAATGGGCAACTCATTATAGGATAACTCATAGGGGACACTTCATATGGACACCTCACATAGGAACATCTCAACACCTTCTAGAATAGGAATACTTGTCCATTTTTTTTCTAACATCTTCCATCGATATCAGTCAAGAAAGTGTATCCACAATGATAAATTGGAGAAACAAGATCTCCTTTTGACATGTCTCTAAAATCAATTCAGACATCCACCTTCTCTAGGAAGTTTAAAACCATGACAAGTCAATTAAATTATTACATCATTCATGGCATTGATTGGCAACTTATTAGTATATCGGTTTTGTTACTGATTGCATGAAGGATAATGTTCATGCAAGAACGATTAAGCAACCCCATGGCAAGGATAAAATAACTCTATTAAGTTTGAGGTATAAAAGCATAGAAGAGCTGAAAGAAAAAATAGCACATTAACTTTCACAAGACAAAGAAAGCAAATTTGAATATCTACAAGAAATTATATCATAGAAATTGAAGAGCCATTGGCAACCCAACCCAACCCAACGCATCAAGTTTATGTTTTAAGAGCAACAAAAGTTGGCTGGGGGAAAACATAAAATATAATAGATGCATTTTGACTCACATACTTAACACACTCCCTCAATTTTATTCGAGTCTAGCCAAGTTAACACCTTTATGGTTGTGATACCATTTCCAACAAACTCAGCAAGTTAAAGTAACAGTCACAATCCCATAACTACATTAAAGAAACATCAAAGAAATTCTCAATTTATCCAGTCAAGCCAAAATGCATTTCTAGTTTATACAAACCATTAAATAAATTCTTAATTTTGTAAATGGGTGAGAATAAATCCCAGCAGGCCAGCATCCATTTCAATAAAGTTTCATCTTTATAAATACATTGCTGCAAATAGACTCAGTACCAATATTACAAGCAACTCAATCTCAGCCCAGTGTCTCAAACCTATAATGCGTCATCATGTAAAAACTAAGAGTAACCAACCGAGTTAAGGGTTTTTTTTTCTATGTAAGTAATTCAATCTCATTAACAAAGCACATATGGGAGCAACCCTATTACACAGGAAGCATACAAGATAAACCCCTAATCAGGAAAAAGAGATGAACACAAGGTCAAAAAGTCTGCAAAACTAGAAAAAAGCAAGCTATGATGTGCGGATATCCAAGTTAAAGTAACAATCACAGTCCCATGAAGCAAATTCTTCATACAATCAAAATGCACAATTTCAGAAACTACAATTTGCCTACACAAATCAATGTGTTTCTAAACTTCACCATCACCAATAACAATATTTACAAATTCCCAAAAGCACAAGTGGGTAACATCCAAAAGCTACGCAGATCATACAAAATCAAAGCTTTCCATGCTTACAAAACACAATGAAGTAAATATGATCAAAATGGGTTCGGTTTAGAAAGTGAAATACTCACAGAAGGACAAGAAGGATCGGAGGGTCGTAGTTGGCTAAAGTTGTGGGGGTCAAATGACGGCCAGTCACCGAGAATAGACCCCATCAAACGTAGGTTTCTGTAACAAAATCTAGAGATGCAGCGAGGGGGAGACAGAGCACACAAGCACAATGCCCCGATTCTAGAACCAGCCTCGCAGTGCTTGGTGACTGGTGTAGTGGTGTGGTAAATCGATAATCCTACACACACACACACACACACACATATATAACCTTTTATTTTGTCAGATATAACAAATCAAGAAAAAAAAAATCTTTAATAATGAGATGTTAAATCCATATAGAGAGTCCTTATCTAAAAATTTGATAATCTTCTGGTTTTGGTCTAAATTACGAAAAAATTATTCTTTTTTTTTTTGGGTCTATTAGTGTTATTATTATGGTTGTTGTAGTGTTCTATTTTACTAACAGTAGTGTAGTTGGCCCGCATATTACACGTGTGTTTTTAAATAAAATAGTAGAAAGTGTTATAAAAAAAAAAAATGACGGTTTAAAAACATGAAAAAAGAATCTAAATTTTTTAAAATGCACAATTTTAAAGATAGTTTAAGACATTATTTTTTTAAATGGTAGATTTTATCAAATGCTTAACTGGGTTTTTAAAATTCATGTTATTAGTAATAGTATGAGTAAATACATGTCACTCTATATTTCGCTTATATATACTCAAAATTGATTCTACTTTTAAAATTACTATTGAATCAAAATTTAATATTAGCCTATTACAAATTTAATGGTGATTTTAAAAATCACATCAATGTTAAGTGGACATAAGAGAGACATAAGGTGACATGTATCATTACTCTAACTGTATTTTGAACCTTCTATTTTCTTTAAACTGTATGTTTTGAAACCATTAAACCAAATGAAAACTAAGTAATCAGAATAAATATTAAGACAAAGTTCAAAAGTGTAGTTTGGAAACATATTTTTCTTCGAACGGTATGCTTTGAAACCACTAAACCAAATAGAAATTAGGGTTTTGTTTGATTTGTGGAATAGACTCCTAAAATAGTATTACTATTCTTATGAAATAGTCATTCTTTTATTTGATAATAGCTTATTATAAGGAATAATTATTTCATTTGAATATTTATTCTCTTATGAAGAGGAATAGCTATTTTGTGGAGGAATTGACAACATTTATCTCAAAATAAAATAAAATAAATCATTAATTTTTTTATTTTCTTTCTAAATTAATAATAAATAAAAAAAAAAACTAAGAACATTGATTTTAGTAGGCCACTCGCTGGAGAAACACGGGGGTGGTCGCCTAGGTGGTGCGACCACCCTCAGTGCATTTGGGGGTGGCCAAGGGTCGAGGGTCGACATGACCACCCGGAGCACCCTAGGGTGGCCACAACCATCCCTGGAGCACCACAGGGGGTCGCAGCCACCCCCAAATCGTCGAGGGTGGTTGCACCACCCTCGGTGCATTTGGAGGTGGCCGACCACCCACTGTATTTTCAATATATATATATATATATATATATATTATTATTTTAAATAATTTTGTTGAAAAAAAAGGAATAAAATGAGGTTTTTTAATAATTTTGGTTCAATTCTTATTAGACATATATGTTGTCACAAAACTAAAGAATATGAATAATTATTTCATTTCACTTTCTTTATTTCGAAGAATAACTATTTATTCTTTTGATGGAATACTTATTCCGCGAACCAAATAAAACTAAGTGATCAAAATAAATATTAGGATAGAGCTCAAAAGTGTAGTGTGGAAGCATATTTTAGCTTTGATTACAATAAGAGTAGACGTAAATTTGGGGTATAGCACATTTTAAGTGACACTCAAACTCAAACCCAATGTTAGGAGAACATAACCATTCCCGGCAACCAATATCACCTACAATCTCTTTTGTTCCCTCTCACGTTGCCTACCAACACAAAGCTAACTAACCTCCCGACATTTTGAGGCAAAAAAAAAAAAAAAAAGGTGTACGTGGACATAAAACTCGAATGTAACTTATCAAACAAGACATGTGCATTGGAATGTTCAAAAGCCTACATACATTTTGATGCATTATTGTGACAATGTTGTCTACACCCGTGTGACTGTACGATGTATCCCATCTAGCTGACACGCTGAGGGAAAGTGACATCATTGAGACATCGGAGGTGTTTGTCAAATAATTCTTAGAATTTTACTTCCTTTTTTTACTGTACATCATAAGTACGATGCGTAGTGAATTGTCTCATCCAAGTTAGCTTCTCCATAAAAACCTTGGACGGATGGAACGTTGTTTGGCGAAAAATACCGCTGCGTACTCTGCCTTGTATGCTTTGTTCAGAACAAAATATCCTCCTCCTCTCTCAGTGGTATTTTTTCCTACGCCAAAATAGAGGCCCTGTTTGGCAACATGTTTCACTCCCATTCCAATTTTCAAAAAAAAACATTCCCACTTTTTATATCACATCAACTACTTTTTAACAACTTTTTTACTTTTTATATCACATCAAATATTTTTTTTATTACCATTCAAATAAAATACTCACTAAAAAACAAAAATTTCACTTTTCCATACAAAATATCCTCTTAACAATCACATCATGCTACAGTGGAATCATCCCCAAAGAATAGAATCTGTTGCCAAACAAGGCCAGAAATTGGGCCTGTTTGGCAAAGCATTCCCATTCCACTGTTCACGATTCTACTGTTCATGATGTGATTGTTAAGAGGGAATGTTTTGTATGGAAAAGTGAAATTTTTTGTTTTTTAGTGNGTATTTTATTTGAATGGTAATAAAAAAATATTTGATGTGATATAAAAAGTAAAAAAAGTTGTTAAAAAGTAGTTGATGTGATATAAAAAGTGGGAATGTTTTTTTTGAAAATTGGAGTAGAATTGGAATGGGGAATGGAGTAGCTTGCCAAACAGGGCCAAAAAATCTCTCACCACACGACGTAAATCACTGGCTGCCAAAAGCCTTCAAAACAACCTCAAGTTCTTTCTCACGTCAAAATCAACCCACATGTCAAGCTCAATTATTATTGGTGCAACATGTGTTTTACTACTCACACATGCTTTCTTTCTTGCATTGGGATAAGATGGGCAGGCTCACACGAACATCAGTTTTAACACATTTTGAAATTTGCATAGCTCCCTATTATTGTGGTAGAAAAATAAAATGCATAGCCTAATTAAAATGGTACCTTAAAGCATCTTTAGAGTATCTTCAACAAAGGTTTTAAAAGTCTTAAAAGTAGTTATATTTAGCTAATAAGAGTCTTTTTAGAACTCTAACAGACCTTTTAAAATAAAAATTTTGCTAAAATTTGTTATAATAAACTTTCATAAATGAAAGTTCACTGTAGAACCTTCTAAAATTTTTTTAATCTTTTTTTTTCCCCTCATTTCTCTCTCCTTCTCCCTTATCGAAAAAAGAAAGAAAAAAAATAAAAATAAAAAAAATGATTAAATATATTATTTAAAAAAGATAAAAGATATAATAAATGGTCTGTTGGAGTCTATATTAAAAAGTTAGTAACTAAACTTAAAAAATACATATTTTTGATAGTTAAAATAAAGTGTATTGCCAGAGATGCTCTTAGTAGTGCTTTTAAATTGAGTATACTAGTTATATTTAATTATTATAATTTATTTTTTTTATTTTTAAAAGACACTCTATTTTAAAGGTTTGTCAAAAATTTGCTAGAGTAAACTTTTAAATATGAAAATTTACTATAGCACATTATATTATTATTTTTTATTATTTTTTAATCTCTCTCTGCTCTCTCATTCTCTTCAAGCACCTTAAAATAATAAAAATTAATTAAAATTAATATTTAAAGAAAATAAAGGGTGAACAAGAAAATATTACCAGAATGTATATAAAAAAATGAGTAATTTTATTAAAATATGTTGTTCTGTGTTAATTTTTAGAGATTTATCTTTCCTCTACGCAATAAAGTACACCACTAGAATACCTAAAGTGATCCTCACAAATACCCACAATCTAAAAACACACATAGAGAGAAATGTTATCATTGTCTAACGCTCAAATTGTTTAGCAATTCTATGATGCCTTAGTCTATCCAATGGGGGGCTATATGTAGCCTCACTCCATTGATTGGGAGGCAAGAAAATAGCCATTGAAGAATGCATCAAGCATTACTCCACATGTCTGTTACTAGCCATTTGACAATTGGCCATCAATTGGCCGAGCAATGACTTAGGCAACGTTTGGTAAATTACTCTCAACACATTTTGACTATTTAAAAAAATGTTAACATCACTTCAAAACTAATTAATAAATAACCTTATTTACTTTTCTCTTGTAAAAAATTCGCATATTATTTCACCTTATATCACATCAATCACATTTTATTTTTATTTAAACAAAAAACCTATAACAAAACTTTTTACCAAACACATCTTTAGAGCACTTATATTGACTTATGTAAATTTTTTTTTATCCAAATAAATAATCAATATTCATTTTTGCTAGTTTAATTAATTACTTTTCAAGACCTTCATCCATTACCTTATCTAAACTTCTACTCTATTTTATTAAAATAATTATTTTTATAAGT
Organism: Betula pendula; assembly: GCA_900184695.1. NCBI lineage: Eukaryota > Viridiplantae > Streptophyta > Magnoliopsida > Fagales > Betulaceae > Betula > Betula pendula. Next base: position 216,537 of record FXXK01000171.1, on the reverse strand, counting down.
TTTTATTCATTTTAATTAAAAAAACAATTAAACAATTAAACAACCCACGTAAGAAACAACTAGAATCCCTCAATCTAAAAGTGTTAGAACAGAGTTTTACTTTCTTTATCTATAAATTTCCCAACCCCTTATTCACATCACCATATGAGAGAGTTCAGCAAGAACTATATTGTTCCATACCTCAAAAAAAAAAACAAAAAAGAACATATATTGTTCTAATGCATATTTTTAGCTTCTTAAAAAAATAATCACAAAAAAAGAAAGAAAAACGACACCGTTCACCAGGCTAACTAACCACTACGATCCGTCTAGTTAGGTTTCCAGCTCGTTCTCCAAACTCTTTCTTCTTTCTTACCCTTCGACCGCCAAGAGAGAGCGTGGATCGTCGGCCAAAGGGCGAAAACGACGCGGCACAAGGCATGGCCACTCCGGAAGCTCCCCTCTGCTATGTGGGAGTGGCCAAAAAATCCGCTGCTTTCCGCCTCATGAAACAAATGGTACGCCCTTTCCTCTCACCCTCTGATTTTTTTTTTTTTTTTTTTTTTTTGAAAATTTGGATTGAACCGTTTGATTTGGGGCTTTATTTTGGGTTTAGGGATGGGAAGAAGGCGAAGGGCTCGGCAAAGACAAGCAGGGAATCAAAGGCCACGTTAGAGTAAAAAACAAACAGGACACTACTGGTTAGTTTTGTTCTCTTATGTTTGGTGATTGTTTGGCTGCTGAGAAATTGTAGAAAAGGAAAATAAAATGGTAAATTTTGAATTCCGCATCTCCAACTGTAAGGGGCAAAACAAAAAGGAAAAGCAAAAAAAAATGAATTTTACTCAACTTTGAGAAATGTAAAGAGGGGTTGGATTAATGAAATCTAGGCGTAACTTAGGGTTTTGGTTGGACTTTGTGATAGGTATTGGTTTGGAGAAGCCAAACAGTTGGGCATTTGACACCACACAATTTGACAATATTCTCAAAAGGCTGAAAGTGGTATGTACATTTTGTGTTCTCTTCTCCAAAATTAGGGGCACTAGACTTTAATTGTGTTGCAAAGTAGCTAATGGGTTTTGTTTGGTTTTTGATTGTCAGCAAGCGGCGCAACCAAGCAATGAAGGTAATGCAGTATAAGATAATGAGTTTTGACTTAGTATTGTTGCTACTTTAACGTTTCAATGTAACCAGAGGATTATTGTTTTTGTATGATTGAAGTTTTGACTTTGTATTGCTGCTACTTTAATTTTTCAATGTAACCTGAGGATTATTGTTCTTGTATGATAGGCGATGAGAAGAGCTCAGCTGAAGTCGGCACTGAGACCAATGCGTCTAATGATGTTCAGGGTCAAGTTGTCAAAGCCACCCGACCACAGGGAAGGTTGTTGCAATTTTGTGTAAAGTCTGTGTTGGGTGTTTTGGATGTTCACTGCTGATTAAATAATGTTGTATGTTTTTGTCTATTTTTCTACGGGATAATTAGGTATCAGAAAAGAGAGAGAGGGAAGCTTGTCCATGCCTATTCTTCTAAGGATCTTCAAGGAATTCTTGTAAGTTCAAAAAGCATAGTTCTCACGAAACTAATGTCTCCACATTCTTCTTTGTAATTATTTTTGTTACTTATATGCTTTGCGAATGTATGCTCTAGGTCAAAAAGGTTGAGGAGTCGCCTGGAACAAATCCTGATCTAGATGGCGAATTGGAATTAGCAGAGCCATCTGAAAGTCAATTTTTTAATGGTGAAGGTAATATCCGGAGTGTAGTAGACATAGAGCTGTAAATTGTCCATTGGTTTTGAATAATGGGGTGGAATTCTTATTGTAAAATGGTAGTTTCCTATATGACATTTGTTTTCACAATATAGTTAAAACGTTCTTTGCTACTCTTAAAAGTAAATGCTAGTTTTCTATAGAATGTTTTAGTTGTACTCCTAGCTCTTTGTGTGCGTGTGCACCATATTACTGTTCACTACAGAAGTCATGTTTCTTGGGAGGTTTAACGTTGGTTAATCCAACAGACGTCTTTGAAAAACATGTTTTATTGGACATATCCAAAAGAGGTATTTTCTTTGGAAAGAAGGTGAGATTTTAAGCATTAAAGTAGAGGTGAACTTTTTAGGGGGGTGGGTGAAGAGATTTTTTTTTTGGGGGGTGGGGGGTTAAATATCATGTTTGCCGTTTCACATGCTTTTGTAGGATGTATCCAATGGAAAATATCTCTGTGCAATAAATATTATTGTTAGTAAACATCGAGAAAACAAAATATGTACGAGTAAACACCGAGATGCAGTATTTGCTTCATTCTTAACCATTGGTGCCACCGTGGGAGCATTGAAGTTCAATGAGGAATG
>FXXK01000171.1:3680-214191 GCA_900184695.1 Betula pendula | reverse complement strand
GTTAAAATATCATGTTTGCCGTTTCACATGCTTTTGTAGGATGTATCCAATGGAAAATACTCTGTGCAATAAATNTTATTGTTAGTAAACATCGAGAAAACAAAATATGTACGAGTAAACACCGAGATGCAGTATTTGCTTCATTCTTAACCATTGGTGCCACCGTGGGAGCATTGAAGTTCAATGAGGAATGCTATACATGAGAAAGAAGATGTCTGATGTAGGGAAAAAGAGATCAGACTTGGGTGATCTGAAGAATTTGTAGTGTGTCTACTCTAATATATTGCTCCATATATAAAATATCTACCAAATACATGCCTAATACAGAAAAGCTGATAGGCTTGTTAATTAGTTGTCTTTTGTCAAAGGTTGAGCTGGTGCTTGGTCAAACTCTGAAATTTTAAGTCATTCCCATCCTTTTCTTCTCATTATGTTTTGTCATGATCTTGTCGTATAACTTGCAGATGGTATTTTGAATTCCAGTTCTTCTCAGAAACTTTGTGCATCATGTAATGTGTTTGTTGGAAAATAAATCCATCTGCATTTATGTGTAAAGTATGCTGTTCAATTTAAGGCCTTATATTTTTCTCAATTACTTACTATTCATTATCTTTTTGTTTACTGCTGAGTGCTGGCTCGATAAGATGGAATAAATTCATTGATTTCTGAAATAGCCTTATCACATTGTGACAGGAGACAAAGTTGAAGAAGTTTCTTCAGAATGGTGGGGCTATAAAAATGGGTTTGTCTCAGGAGGTTTTCTTGGGGCTCGATCTTCAAGAAAGAAATCACTGATAACTGAAGATGCTCAAACCCGTAATGAGAGAACTGTATTTTTTGAACAGGATCAGGAGAATCTATACAATCTTGTCCAAGTATGTAACTTATTCATTCAAACTCTTTCTTTGCAAACACGTGACATACTCCTTCACCCCATAAATGTGGTTTTCTTCACCGAAATACAAATTTTAAGGAACTAGCTTTAAATCCTCCAGCACCTACTTGCCATAGATTAGCATTCCAATCTTGGAATGCTTTCCATTACTTTACATTTGAGATTTTTTTTTTAAAAAAGTATATATGTCACATGTTGTTATGGGATGACACAGGCTATTTAGGGAAAGTAAACAAATCTCATTTTGGACAAATATTTGGAGATGTCTGGCTTTTTTTTTGGTACAGCGGAGGTACTCTGTTGTTTTTGTGAGGGAAAATGATTGCAAGTTTATGCTTTATTACTCTTAGTTTAATCATTTAATTTTATCAATATTTTTGAAAAGGAAGTAAATAATGAGAAGTGGCTAGTGAGGAATGACTGATCTTTTGGTTAATAATGCTATATGCTGATGGATTTTCTTCACCTTGTAGAAGGGTGATTTGTTTATTATGGTTGTATGAGAAGTTAGTTGAGTGTAAGGAAGGAAAATCATAATGTGAGATAAATGTTAGACTTTTGAGTTCTGTTATAAGTTTGCTATCATTTCAGGAGAAATCCACAACTGGAAAGCAAGGACTGGGTATTAAGGACCGGCCTAAAAAAGTAGCTGGTTGCCACTTTAAGGGGAAGAAGACATCATTTAGTGATAGTGAAGATGAAGATTCTTCCGATCTTGGTTATTTGGGTAAACGAAAACGTGATGACTCATCAGAACAGCAAAGGACAGATGAACCTATAGTGAAGTTGAAGAAGCTGTGCAAAAAGCTTCTTCGTCAGGTTAGTCCTCCAAAACTGTAAATTCAACATTCAAAATTCTTTCATCACTGATTGAGGGTTTATTTCAGGTAACTGGAGAGTCATTAAAGCTGAAACAGCTGAAACTTCTTATTGATGAACATTCATCTTCTGTTTTTTCCAACTTTGCTTCAAAGAGAGATGCTCTAGCTTACTTAAAACAAAAGGTATGGTTGTTGAGCTAGTGTGGAACAATTTGTCCTTGGAGGGAAATAGGATTTAGACCCTAAGGATTTTTCTTTTCTTGCCAATTTTCATAATTCCTTCAATAGTTTCAGTTATTGGGCACATTAACAAATTGAGACCCTTAAGGCTTATCTTGCGTAAAGTATTCACATTGAACTCTTCAAAATTTCTTTAAATTTAACTTAAAAAATTTACTTTAGTTGATTTAGCTAACCACTAAATATCAAACTCTCTAAATATTTCTCTACTTTAACTAAAAATTTTATTTTATTGATGAAGCAAATTTTGGACTCTTTGCATTAAGAATTTACTTTGGTTGAGAGGAAAGAAGAAAAAGTATGAAAAAAAAAGAACATTAAAAAATCTTTAACTTTCACTTTTGGACTCTTTACATCTAGAGAGCATTCTTGATTTTATAAAGAGCTTGTTAAATGGAAGTTTTTGTGAATTTTGTTAAAGATTTAGAGAAAAATCAAATGTAAAAAGCTCATTGTGAGTGCTCTAATACAATTGACGGATGCTCTCACCCCCAAAAGATGCATCATATTAGTGTTTTATTTTATTTTTTTAATTTTTTTTGTGCAATTCATAGAATCTTTGGTTGTAACTGCAGCTTGAAGGCAGTCAGAAGTTTTTTGTTGAAGGAAAAATAGTGAGTCTCACGTCGGGAAGAGGCTGAAGTTTTTGCTACAAATTTTGGGATGCCATATTCTTTTCTTGGGTTTTGTGATGCGTGTACCGATCTGTGTATTGCATCTGAGGTTAGATTATGAACTACTTTACAAGACCCTTGCTATGTCTGTTGTAGTAATTAGATGGAAATTTTGTGATAATTTATGCTTTAATTGTTTTGCTGGAATGTAATAATAGCGGCCAGTGTCATTACTTGGATGAGACTTGTAAACAATTACGATGGTATTTTCATTTTTTTGTTATCATAGATTTGGATGGAATGAGATGAATCTAGAAATTCTACAACAACCTGATCTTTCTTAACAATATTCATTTGCCATGGCCCATGACCTAAGAGGACATTTTAGTAAGCTTTTTTCCCTAGTTGTGGTAGGAGAAATTTGAGGAAACCAGTCGTCTTTGCTCTAGTTGTGGGAATTAGCACACCTATGGGGGAGTGAAATAGAACATGAAACCATAAGCCCTCAAGTAGTAGGAGGAGCTTGGGGCTCTAATCACATGCTTGTTGAAGAATGAGCCGGCAACTTATAGGGCAATGACTTGGTTTAGGGAACCCACCAGAACTTGAGTGCTCTATCAATGATGGATGAGGCTTGGATGTAACTAAGTGAAGGTCTGAACGGACTGATGTTGAAGAATAAGTGGATGAATTGTGGTTAGGAGCAAAATGACACTCAAACCAGGTGGTAATTGGTTCTCCCTTAAATGCGTTGAGGTGCAATCGGTGATTGGACATCTAAGTGTGCAAGACAGTGAACTTACAATAGTAATAAGAGCACTAGCAACACTTATAAGAAATGTGCAAAGGTGTAGTTTTTGGCGATCCGCTCTCTGTAGAGCTTTTCCTTTTTTCCTCTTTTCTTCATGAATCCTCATAACCTTGCAATGGATCTTCTCATCTCGCAAACTCAATCGATGAATTGGAAGGATAATCCACCTATCCTTCGTCCCTGTTCTCCTGATCTTGCTGATAACCCTAACCTCAAACTAATAGGGAAACTAATCTTTGTCAAGATTGTTCCCAAATCTCATGTAGGGTTATGTCTTCAACCTGCTTGGCGTTGCTTTCTGTTGCTGATATGAGTCCCAACCTCTTTCTCTTCAAGTTTGACTCTGCTGAGGATGTTGGGAAGGTTTTAGTGCAAACGCCTTGGAACATCAATGGTCACCCTATTTTTCTTAAACATTGGGTTCCAGAAGTTACCCTGGAAGAGATTGATTTTAGTCTTGGTGCTTACTCAGTTCAGATCTTTAGTTTTCCTCTTCATCACATGATAGCAGCTAATGCTTCAAGTATTGGGAATTGGATGGGTGTTTTGTAGGAGGTTGATAATGCTGGGTTTCGTGGTATGCAGATGACTAAATGTCTGCGGATCAAAGTTTTGGTTCATATTCTGCAACCTCTCATTCAAGGCTTTGATTTTGGTCGGCCAGGGAAATCTCCTATCAAAATACAGTTTAGGTATGAATGTCTTTCTAAGATCTGCTTCAAATGTGGTAAACTTGGCCATATTTCTCCTATTTGTCCAATGTTCCCTCCACCCACAAATCATCCTCCCTATAATTCTTTTCTTCGTGCCCTTTCCTTAGACACAATTGAATTCCAGGCAATCCAAACTTCTCCACATCCTTCTCATAGTTCCACTTCTCTTTCCAAAACAGTTTCCTTATCTTTGTAGTGCAATTCACCTTCCATTCTATGCATTGGAGGTTCTTACTCTATTTTGAGTTGTATGAGTCCATCTTCATCACATTCAGTTCTGGCTATTTCGAGTCGTCCTTATTCCCCCAACCTGGTTCACTCACCTTCCAACTTGCAATACTGGTATTAAGTTGTCATATCCTCAACCACTCTTGGTCACATCTCTAGTTCCCCATAACACCTCCCAAAAATTACACTCAGATATTCCTTGCCGCCAGCTTGACTTTCACGTTGCCTTAAATACGAACATGTCAACTCCGATTTTTCCTAGCCAATCTCCTTCTACTTTGAGCCTTGACCTGATACCTTGGATTTGGGCCTTTTCCTTGTTGGGCTAATTTCACTTCTCTTAACTCCCCTCCATCAGACCGAAGAGATCCCAACTTAGATTGCAGCCCAGGTTCATCTAGTCTTTCCTCTTTTAGTCCAAATCCCTTTTCGCTTCCTTCCTCTGTTAGTTGACTGTTACTTCTGCCTTCTCCTTCTAGGAAGTTTACTAAGATTCCCAAGCCTAAAACTACTCCATACTCTAGGAGCTCTCCTCCTCCCGTTCCTCAGCCTTTTAAAAAACGTAGGATGGAATCTCCTTTGTCTCTTGTGGATGAGATAGATGATGTTGAAATGGTCAAGGTGGTCCCCAAAGATGTTTTTATCAACTTTTTTGATCAACCTTCTATTGGTGCTCTAGCTAAGGAGATTCCTTCTCCTACTGATTCTGGTTCTACTGTGGCTGAGGTAGTGGGCCTTCCCATGCCCCCTATTCCTCCATGAAGTTTATAGCCTAGAACTGTCGTGGTTTGGGTCATTGTACGGCAACAAGGGCCTTACGATCTCTAGTTAGAATTCACAAACCTAACTTAGTTTTTTTGTGTGAAACTAAGCTTTTTGCTTCTAATCTTAAGAGCAAGCTTAGAAATATGGGCTTTCCTTTTTTGAGCCAAGTGTCCCCTGTAGGTTCTAAGGGTGGCATTGTGGTTGCTTGGAATGCTAATATTGAAGTTGAACCTATTAATCAGACTAGATTTTAGATCTCATGTTTAGTTTTCTCGGATCCTTCTCATCAGCCTTGGTTATTATCTTACATTCATGGTCCCTCTACATGGACTAACAAGATTAGCTTTTGAGATAGTGTTTCAAAAATTGGAGATTCTTTTGCTGGACCGTGGATGATGCTGGGTGATTTCAATGCAATTCTCTCTCAATTTGACAAGTTGGGAGGTAGGTTTTTTGCTCTTCTTCATCGGATCCTTCCTTCAATTTTGTTCACACCAATGCCTTTGTGGATTTGGGCTATAAAGGTAATCCTTACACTTGGAATAATAAGAGACAGGGTCTAGCTAATATTAAGGAATGTCTGGATAGATGTTTTGCAAGTCAAGACTGGATTCATTTTTTCCTGGAGGCTAAGCTTCGTCATCTTCCAGCAACGGACTCTGATCATAATCCTATAATTCTCTCTTCTAAGGGGAATCTTCTTCACCTTCCCAAACCTTTTAAATTTGAAGCTTTCTGGGTTTGGGATTTATCCAGTCATCAAGTGATTGCTAATGCTTGGTTTCCTTTTGTCTCGGGTTCTGCTGCATTTGCTGTTTGCAAGAAATGGGCTGCCACAAAAGTTGCTCTAAAACATTGGAACAGGACCTAGTTCGGCAGTATTCAAGGTAACATCAAGCGGATCAGTGCTGAAATTGATCATGTGCCAAGATCTTATCCTGCTAACTTGGATTCAGAAGCTTCTCTTCAAGTGGTCCTTCAGGAGCAATTTTTCAGATAGGAGCAATTATGGAAACAAAAATCACGTGAACTTTGGCTTACTTGTAAGGATTTAAACACTAAGTTTTTTCATGCTTCTACTATAAACCGTAGAATGTTTAATTCTGTATTTATGTTGAAAAACAATGTTGGTGAGTGGCTTAAGACTAGAGAAGAAATTGGGGATTATTTTGTTTCGTATTTTGCAGCTTGTTTTACTTCTAATCCTAATCTTGAAGATGAGCTAGATAGTTTATTTAGCCTTATGATTTCGAATGAGAGAATGTTAGGTTATGTTCTATTCCTGATGAAGCTAAAATCTATGATGCTCTACCTCACCTAGGTCTTCATAAACCTCCTGGTCCTGATGGAATAATTGATTTATTTTATAAAACCTATTGGCATACGGTTAAGAAGGACGTGATTTTTTTATGTTCAATCCTTTTTTAGGGGTTGTTTCTTGTTAAAAGAAATTAATCATACTAATCTTGCTTTAATTCCCAAGTCGGATAACCCCTCTAGAGCTAATCAATTTAGGCCTATTGGTTTAGCCAACTTCAACTACAAAATCATTTCTAAGATTTTGGCTAATCGTTTGAAGCCTCTTTTACAACATATTATCTCTCCTAATCAATTTGCTTTACTAAAAGGGAGATTCATTCATGATAATGCTATAATGGCATATGAAATTTTTCATTCCTTGAAGAATAAGAGAAGTAATGGGGGTTTGATGGCTGTTAAATTAGATATGACTAAGGCTTTTGATCAGATGAAATTGTCTTTTATTTTGAAGATTTTTAGTCTTCTTCAGTTTAATTCTCTCTGGATCCATTTGATACATCAATGTCTCTCTTCGGTGCATTTCTCTATATTGCTGGATGGTTCTCCCCACAGAAATTTCTCTTCCACCAGAGGTCTTCGGCAAGGAGACCCTCTCTCCCCTTTTCTTTTCATCCTTGGTTCTGAAGCTCTATCTAGACTCATTGCCTTGGAAGAAAGTAAAGGCAATTTTCATGGTATTTGTATTAGCCGGAATAGCCCTTCAATATCTCATTTGGTCTATGCTGATGATTTTATATTTTTCTCTAAAGCCAACGTTGATGAAGCAGCCACCTTTCTTCATTGTCTCAAGAAATATGAATGTTGGTTTGGACAAATGATTAATTTTACCAAATCTTCTCTCTTCTTCAGCAAGAATGCCAAGGATTCCATCATTGCTTATGTTAAGTCCATCCTCTATCTCAAGCAAATCCCTCCCAATGCTAAGTATCTTGGTCTTCCTCTTTTTTTTTTTTACAGAAATAAGGCAGCTGCTTTTGAAGATATTGAACATAATGTGTTGAACAGAATATCAGGTTGGAAGTCTAAGCTTTTATCTCAAGCTGGAAAGACTATCTTGATTAAATCTGTGGCTAATTCCATTCCCACTTACTCTATATCGTTATTTAAATTTCCTAAAGGTCTTTGCCAAGATTTGGATAATGCTTCTAGGAAATTTTGGTGGTGTTTCAACAATTCTAATAATCATCATCTTTCTCTGTTGGCTTGGCACAAGATTTGCTTGCCCAAATCACTTGAAGGTCTCGGTATTCGACTTATGGGTAATCACAATGCAGTTTTTCTTGCAAAATTAGGTTGGAAGATCCTTTCTAAGGAAAATTTACTTTGGGTCACTACCACTCAAGCTAAGTATCTTTAGAATTCTAATTTATTGGATGTTTCTTCAAATCCATCAGCTTCCTGGATATGGAAAGGGATTTTAAAAATATGGATATAGTTTCTAGAGGTGCTTGCAAAACCATATCTGATACTTCCTTGTTTAATGTTTGGGACAACCTTTGGATTCCTACCCTAAATACTTTTAAGCCTCTGCCAAGGCCTTCTTCTTGTGTTAATCATTCTATTATTATTTCTAGCTTGATTGATTCAGTCTCTAAAACCTGGTTATCTAATAACCTTTTTCAGATTTTTTATCATAACTCTGCTATGAATATTCTTAAGATTCACATTCCCAAAATTTCTCCTTCTAGAGATTGGTATTAGGCTCCTAATTTCACGGGTCTCTTTTCTATTAACTCTGCACATGATATTGCTGCTTGTATATCCTCCTTTTTTAGTGGGCCTCTCTCCTCAGGAGACTGGAACTGCCTTTGAAATCTCAAATTACAGTATTGACATAAGCATCTACTATGGAGAATAGCTTGGAATATCCTTTCTGTAAGGGAAAATATTTTCAGTACAGTCCGATTGTTAGTCTTGAAGACCGAGTTTGCCCTATTTGCAAGGGCTCTCTAGAATCTATTCAACATATCTTTCTTGATTGTATTCTTGCTAAAGCTATTTGGAGAGCTTCAAGATGGCCTTTGGACTCTTCTATTTTTGCTGTATTGCCAATTAAATCTTGGATACAAGCTATTATTAAGCCACACGTTTTTCTTGGTATTCCTCAGATAAATTTCAATTATCTATAGTGATTGCTATTGATGCTATTTGGTGTGCTAGAAATAATAGTGTTCACAATGGAGTTATCCCATATTTGAATAGTCTCTTAATTCAAATCCAGACTTCTATTGCTATCAATCAAAAGGCTTGGTCATATAAGGATTTGATAGCTGCATGCTCTCCTCTTCTAGTTGGGTACTTTAAACTTAATTTTGATGTTGCAGTTAGGAACTCTTTTATGATTGCTGCTGCAGTTAATTCAGATCATGAGGGGAATATTTGTTAGGTTGCAGTTAAGAAACTTCCTCTTCTTGACATTAATGCTAGAGAAGCTCAAGTTGCTTTGCTTGCTATTGAAACGGCAAAATCTTTTTGTTCTTACTTGAAGGTGATTCTTTAGTTACCATTTTAGCTTTGAACAATCCTAGATATTGCTCTGATTGGTCCTCTAGTGGTATTATTACTGATGTAATTTCTCTTTTATCTTTTTTTTCTTCTTGGTCTACGACCAAGGTTTCTAAGAGTTCAAATCTCCGAGCACATGTTGTCAAATAGGCCATTTCTCATAATTGTTATGAGAGCATTTTCACTTTTCTCCATTTTCTTTCTACTGTAAGAATCAGGAGTGAACGTGATTCACCTTAATCCCTTTCCCCTCTTTTCCCTCTCTTGTTTATAAAAATAAAAAAAAAAAAAATAAGAACACTAGCAACAATTTTGCTTAATTTTTTTTTTTTTTAAATATAAGGAATCAAACTACTTTTTATTTATTTATTCAAATAAATTTCACGATAACTTCTCTTATCATTTCTGTATACCATTTAAATATTTTTTTAACATTAAATGGTAGGAAAAAAAAAAGAAGATAAATCCTTTAAATATTGTTTTAAGCAAATGTTAAAGAAAAGAAAATTTTTTGTTATATATTAAAATAATGTTGAGAAAACTATTTTTGGTGTCTTAAATTTATGGTACAACTTTTGATTTCTTTAATGTTTTATTAGTTTAAGGAACAACAAGAAAATTTGTTTCGAGGTTTTTTGTAGTAGTTTTTCTTACATTTAGAAAATATGATGGGTTTTAGAAAAGCTTATGTCGGTGCTCTAAGTAGGAGTGCATGAAGTTCTAAACTATAGTTTTAACAGGTTATTTTGATGGGGTAAAATTAATTGATTAGATGGAAGAGAGTTATGGGAATCCCTGCAGTACTCTGAGGGTATTACACATCTAAATTACTTGTTATGATGAAATTAATACTGGAATTACGGCTTGTCACTAATAGTTTCAATTAAGTCGTATCTGAATCAGATTTCTCCAACATGAATGGAATCCTCTCCATTTTAAGCGAAATGTGCCCGGCGTATACTAGCTATGTTCTCACGTATTTCTATCTTACGAGCAATTTGGTCGTCCATCTCCTTAATCGATCTTCTTCCTATACCCATTGGGAACATTATTAGATGTAATTGGCTTGAACAATTTTCTTTGCTATGTACTTCCCCAAATAATCATACCCATGAAAGTACAGAGCTTCGATTTCTACTCTTTGACCACGCTGAACCATTACTGCCAGCTCTTCTCTATAGTTCTCCTGCCAAACACCCGTTTTGTACTATATCAACAATTTCAGTAGACAGGCCCAACCCTTGGGGAAAAATGAAAGGGCCAAAGTTGTGTGCAATGTGTGGTGCTGGGTGGTTTACCTGTAAGATTTCTGAGGACATCAAGCTTTTAGCAATTTGCAGGTCCCTTTGCTTCAATGGAACCATAGATTGTTCAGATATCAGCTGTAAATCATCTCCTCGAAGTCCCAACCATTTCACATTGCAAGCTAAATGCATTCGGCATTGACATTTTACAGTTTACTGAAGGAGAAAGTAGGTGCAATTTTAGCAATGATATAACAAGAAAATTACCGTATCTGTATGCCTCCAGGCCCATTCCTATGCTTCCAAATTTGAAGGTGCAGAGTATAGCTAATCCAGCTGGATTCCTTTACAGTTGTTTGTGGAAGTTACAAGTGAGTGCTAACATGTAACTCATGAAATGGAAAAGAGAAAAGATTGCCCATACCAGTCAACCAGTGCTAAAATCGGCAAGTGCGGAAAAGCCCGGCTCAATCGGTGAAGAAGAAACCTATGTCGAACCTCATAGCTAAGGTTAAGACCAATCCATAATGAAGCAGCAATGGAAGATTTTAGGAAAGAAGAACCTAGCTGTTGGAGCTTAAGCTCCAGTGGAGTGACATGTTCAAAACTTACCTTGTGGCAATATCTGGGTACCCTCTGGCCGTGATAAGAATGCTTGGAATTTGATTGAATATGCAATCCTCTGCCAACCGCTGGAATATTGCATGCTATACAATGCAAGTACCCAACATATTAATTATTGCATGGAATGTAGAAAGAGCCATCAGAAGGTGTTGATTGAGAATTTGAGCAAAAGAAATATAGGGGTATGTTTGTTAATGTGTTTTGGGGTGTTTGTTTTTTTTTTTTTTTGGTTTAAAAAATGTTCTGACGTGTAGAGATGGAACTAGAATTTTAGGGCAACTAAAAGAACACTTTTTTGGAGATAAAAAGTTAATTTAGAGTCTATTTCATAAAAAATATATAATTTATAGGTATTTTAAAAAATTTTGTGGTGATCACGTTGAAGCTTGGGGGGTAAGATGGTTCAGCCCCTACTCATGTGACATTAAAGTGAAAACTATTTTTTTAAAGTGTTTTGTATTTTGAATTATTTGTTAATATATTTATCTTAAGAACATAAAACAAAGACAAAAACAAACATGGCCTACCTTTTCCACTACAATGATGTACCGTGCATCTGTCTTCAAACACAACTTCTCTAGCAAACCCAGGTCACCAGAAATAGGATGTCCAGATGATCCACATGCAGAACAATCCACAACCTCTTGGTTTGGCTCCTATGGATGTTACAAAGAGATGGAGCTGGAAAATAAGTTAAATATTGTATGCGTTTTTTCATCGCAAAGCAAAAGAAAGCAGTGTCAAATCATGACCAATTTTTAGCAAATTTTTTTGCTAATGTTCTGCTAAACAACTTTTCATCTGATGTCACGACTCATGAGTCTAGAACACTTTCAGTGACCGATCTATATGCATGAGTTACTTGCACTGGGCATAATGACTTATATGAGTAATGAGTTAAACAAACTTAAGAACTACTCGTCTACACTATCAGGATGAGGATTTGCAACACTTAACCGCCCGAATTCATAGAGCTGAGGGCTGCAGGGCTCACCTGCCCAGATTCCTGCACCGTGAGAAACCCGAGCATGTGGGAGCTGAACAAGGCAAGTGAGCTCTGCAATCCCCCCTCCATGGGCTGCCCGAATTGCTAAGTTGTGACAAAGTATCAATGCAAATTGATAGTATGCAAGCATTAATAATTCTCTTAAGACTCATTTATATGATAAATAACACAAGCTCGCTGCTCAAGCTGAAGGTTTAAACTTTAAAGCTAAGCAATTCAACCCCAGATAACAAAGAAAGCGGCAGGTTAATTTGTTGGATTGATTTCAAACATGGGGCATCATTTTACTACAATTAATAAAACTAAAACGCAATTAGATAAGTAACGTGCCTGCAGCAACAGGCGCCCTGCAACAAGTCCTCGGCTGGATGCCATGATTCCAAGACTATATCGGCTGCACCGAAGCAATGCTACAACATCTGCTACACATTTACTGAATAACTTAGAAACAACTAAATTCTAAGCATGTAAATGAAATGAATTACGAAAAAGTTAAGAGTCTTTTGAAGCTTATAAATACTGAGAAAACAAAATCTGAATAATCTAATTTAAAAATAATATTAAAATTTTAGGAACTCTAATATAAAATTATTTTATAAAATCTACAAGATCCTGATTCATAAAATGTCAGAAAATCACAAGCCATTAACCTTGGATTGTTCTGTTAACCTGCAATTGAGAGGTAAAACAATCCGGCGATTCACAAAGCAATTTGTAGAAGAGCTCCCTCTGCGTGACGCGTTTTTCTTGCACCAGAATCCGAAAGCACATCTCCATCACCTTCCACACTATAACGTAGAAAAACGAAAAAAATAAAAAATAAATAAAAAAATAAAATTATTATCTTCGAGTTCATCATTGTAGAACAAGAAGCGGAAAATATTATTCGATTGGAATCAATACCTCGAATGAAGGCTTTAGCGGTATTGGCTTTCATCAAAGACCTTGAGCAAAACGAGTGAGAGAGGAAAATCCATGAGACTTGAGTCAACAGCCCTTGATTCACTCGGCTATTGCTCGAGTCTCTACTGATCTGTCAAATAATTGACAGAAAACTTTCAACTTAATGTCCGTTTGGTTACTGAGAAAATGCACCGAGAAATTAATACCTAAACATTTCCTAAATTCAATTTTCCTCTCTCTTTTCCCGAGGTTTCTCCACAACCAACCAAATGATATGCTAATCAAGCAGCACAATGAAATCAAAGACTGAATGATTGATAAAAGTACCAAAGACAGATCGGAAATTGCAGGAGCAGGAGCGGTCAAGATCCTGAGGAAATTCAGCACCGTCACTTCGATTCTGGCTCGAACCTGAACCAAAATTTCAAATTGGAACCAAACCAAAAAGAATGATCAATGATGATGATGAAATTGTTACCTCAGAAGGAGGGAGGATATCGGCGTAGCAAAGGTCTTGATCTGTGAAGAACCGCATCGAGGATTCACGTAGATCTTCCATTTTGTGGAGCGGATTGTACGTGTTCGCCGAGAAATTTGAAATTTGTGATTGGCGGGCAAAGCCGAGGGAAAACTAAACAAATTGCAAGCGCCCAAAACATCCACAACTACATTGATTTTTGAAATTTAAGATCGAGACCTGAATTTGAGTTCACTTCCAAACAAGGAAACCGCTGATTTACAAGGCGTTTTTAGATTGATGAGTACTCGTATGCTCCGGAAATCTTAAGTGATATTGTGAAAGAGTGGTTAATTGCCTTGTTTGGACGCGAATTTGTTTTTAATTTTGTTTTATAACAAATTCATAAGAAAATTATTTAGTTATAAGAAAAAATTCAAACGTTAGTTTTTACCCCCTTTTTTTTTTTTTTTAATTTTTTTGTTTCTATGAAATCGACACTTAAACTCAACACAAATTGCATAATACTCTACATTTCGTTCTTTATTTTGGAGAATGATCCATCTATTTATTCTTTCTTAATGTTGTTTTTTATTAAGTTAGAAGAGAGAGAATGAGAGAGGAGATTAAGACGATTTTTTTTTTTTAATTGAGTTAAAAGAGAGATAAATGACTAAAATAAGATATAAAGAATATGAACACATTGATCGCATCTCCTTAATGAAGAAAAATCGGATGGAGGGTGACTTTAAGGCTTGGTTCTTCAAAATTTAAAGAAAATGCCGCTTTAAAGGATCTAACGTGGATGCTCTTAAATGGATAATTCAAAGTATGGGAATTGGTTATGATATGCTTTGGATTATTCTGACAAGTTTGATATTTTTATTTTCAAGACTAGGTTTTTATGATTTATATTAATTATGTTGCTGCTTTGCATGGATTAAAATAGAAAATTGTAAGAAGAAGTAGATATTAATTATTAGAATATGCTATGTCTCATAAATGAACTTATCCGACATTAAAGCAATCTTAAGCAAAGCTTCATTGTCTGGTTAAATGTATACATATTAGTTAAAATTTGAAGGGGGCAGGAGGGAGTAATGCTAAAATTCTCTCTTATGTTATTTCAAGAATGATGTACTTTTAACATTACCATTGGACTTGTGATTGATCAATATTGAATTTTGATCAAATAGAGATTTTAGAAGGATTTCTAGAATTACTCAGGGTGGGAGACCATTAGAAAAATACTAAAATTGCCATGATTTTGTTTTGGGAAAATATCATTTTTGGGGTCTATGTGGTTGGGCCTTGTACCAAACTGGTCCAGTGGTTTTAAAAGCATCCTAAAGGTCCTTGAGGTTTTTAAACTATCCAAACTGATCCATGCCATCCAAGGGCTTGACGGAAACCCCTAGATGCTGACGTAGCTCCACGTTATAGCCAATTAGATAGTGACACGTGACATAACGCCACATCATTGACACATTAGCATCTTTAGGCCATACCATTTAAAAAATTGGCTATGTCAGCACTTTGTTAGCTTCTCTTCTCTTTTATTTTAAAAACCTTTCACCGCATTGAAAACCCATCGCTTTTCTTCCTCTGGGTGCTTGATTCTTTCATCGACAGGGCCAATGAGGGATGATAGTGCAGATGTTGGCTAGCATTTTTTCTTGGATCGTTACAAATGGTATAAGAGCTACCTAATAATGTCAGGTTATGTGATACTGAAGCACTGCATGACGTAGTTCTGATAAGGACGTTAAGAATTTAAGATGGAGAGTTTGTAACACTCCAGTTCCATATTGGGAAGATAATGAATAGCCCACATAGAGTGAGTGGTATATAAAGAGAATCATAAGTGTTAAGTCTCACATTGCCTAATTACTAAATGAAATTGGGCTTTATAAGAATTTCTAAGAAAATTTCAAATTAATTAGTCATTTTGGGGTGATAGTGCAGATGTACATGGCTCATTGCCTAGTTACTAAATGAAATTGGGTTTTATAAAGATTTCTAAGAAAATTTCAAATTGACTAATCATTTTAGGGTGATAGTGCAGATGTGCATGGCTAGCGCTTTACCCTAAGTCATTACATTGCATATGAATCTTCCTCCTTCTGTTCTTGTTCATACTCTTGCTCCGTTGATGGTGCAAAAGAGAGAGAGCTAAATCGAAAGTTGAGATGGTTCTAGAGTGAGGGAGATGTTAGGGTTTCAGTTTGCTTTGAAAGGAAAGGTGAAATGAAGTCAGGCAATAGAAGGGAAGAGAAGCTTACAAGGTGTTGTTATGGTAAATTTTTTAAAATGGAGAGGTTTAAAGATTCTAAAATGTTAATGACCTGTCGTTTTTACATGACTTGGACTTTTTGATGTGGCATTATGCCACGTGTCACTATCTGATTGGTTATGACATGGAGCCACGTTAGGGTCTAAGAGTTTTTGCCAAGCCCTTGGACAACACGGACCGATTTGGATAGTTTGAAAAACACAAGGACCTTGAGGGTACTTTAGAAATCACAGTTTGGTACAAGGCCAAACCATAAGTTCATCTGTTGAAATTCTCTTATTTTGTCTTTGGTTTCTTGTTCTCAAAACAAAAAAACTAACAAATAACCCAAACCCAAAACACTTATCACAATTGCCTTTCAAATTTATGTCACATTAGAATACTTTTTTAAACTAAAACCAAAAAATCCCCAAAAATACATTAACAAACATACCACTAAGATATATTTTTTTTCCCTCAAATCTTTAGGAGGCCACAGGTCTTGCATTTTCTTTTATATATATATATATATTCACGTGCGCACATTCACACATAAAGAGTCTTATTGCTGATCTTTGGATTATTCCTTGCCATACCATGCATTGTCTACAACATTTCGTACGGACTGTAATGAATATTATTGGTAAAATCTCACTTCTACGTTAAAACTATTTAATATTATAATATTATAAATATTTATATCCTATTCATACAGAGAAGTGGTTTCCGGCGTCAAAGTTTTGAATAAGCAAAACAAACGGAAGACTACGCGCTTTGTCAAAATCAATATATAGCCCTTTGACTACGCCTTACCATTCCGCGTGGTATATACATGCAGCCCCTTCATCCACTTTTCAAACCTCTCTAGTGCCATGTTGGGATCGAGTTATGGTATTAGTGCCATGGTGGTCACCAGAAGTCCATTATTGAGCTTCCCTGCAATTCACGTAACAAGTTGCTTCCTATTTTCTTCCTTTTTTTGGCCCCTGTAACCATCGATCACTCCCTATAGGCCTATGCAATTAAACTTGTGGGCTAGCTTTATGAGTGTCTCCTTTTTATCTAGAAGGAGAATGTAACCCCAAAGGGTTGGCCTAGCTGATCGAGGTCCTAATTAATTAAAGAATATTATTTTATAGGTCTCAAATTCAAAATTTATTAGGTGTAAATTTCATCTAATTAAAAGTGATGCGAGACATTGGACCGAAAATTGTTCAATGCTAATTAAAAGTGGTGCGAGACATTGGACCGAAAATTTAGTTGATCAATCCCAAAGGCTTTAGCTTTCACGCTTTGTAAACTTTATGGTGAGCCCGAGATGCTGTTAAGCCACAAAGGGAGAAGTTGAATATCTCGCATTAAAAAAAAAAAAGAGAAAGAAAAGAAAAAAGAAAAAAAGGAGAATCTACGTCACACTAGCTAGCTAGTTGCAAGCTTGCAGTAACTGATGACTTTTTTCTTCTTTGACTCGAACGTGATATATATTTCTTGTCTTTGAACGGCGTTTCACTAGTTGTGGCCTTTGTGGGCATGTCTTTGTTTCTTGTGAAAGTAAACTTGACTTGTCAATTTTACAATGTTTAGCTTGCTTTTGTGCGTGCAGAAGGGAGAGATGGACCAACCAAGAAACCCTAGCTAGGCTTCTATATATGTCCCAATCAAGTGTAAGATACTTGAGCAATGGTTTACAGCTACCATAAGCCCATAACAGATGAATATGACACTAGGTTTACAAATATCTACTAGCTTGTGTCTGATGTACAAAAGACTTTTATCCTCATGAGAGTGTTTGCCTTAATCTTCATTACTGCGCGTGAATTGCATGCGCCGATTCTACTTTTGGTTTCAAGGGGTAGATTATAGACTCTTCTACCCCTTTGGCTCTTTTTTTGTGGAGCTCTTTCGAGCAAATAATTTTGTAGATCCAGATCCAAGTCACGAAAAATATTATTCCTGTTACTATTTGTCTTTCAGTTTTTGAAGAAGTATTCATTACATTTAGTTCTATCTACTCTTAGTCTCACCATCTCTTTTAGAAGATACTAAGAAACATAAGAGTGTCTTCGAATGCATTCACAACATTTTATCATGGACCGCTACAACCAGATCAATTGACAGCATTTTCACTCGCTTCCTCTATTTCAAGGACTACCCTCGGAGCCGTGGAAATGCACATCTTAAATTTCTATTAAGATCATAGTTTTCTTTAATTGACATAATATTAAAAACTCTCTTGCTCAATATTTCACATACTATTAACACATCCTTAAAAAAATTTCCGTCCAAGTACAGGCCACATATGAATTTAGTCTAACGATAATGATTTTTTTCTTTTTCTTTTTCTAAGCAAAACAAAAGAAGAGGGGGAGGGAAAGTATCGAACGATAATGATTTTTTTCTTTTTCTTTTTCTAAGCAAAACAAAAGAAGAGGGGCCGCGGGGGAGGGAAAGTATCTAACGATAATGATTAATAAATCCCAATTGTAGAATTTGTTCGTTGTTTTAGAAGATGTAGATAAAAGTACACGAAAAACATTAAATTTTTGACTAAATGAATGACGTATGTATAGGGTTTTCATCACCGACGAAAGAAAGAGTGTGAGCGTGGAGATTTTATCAAAAGATACCAAATTATTGGTCCTCTCCTCGCATTTAGACGCGACTGCCAAACATAGTCGCGCAAGTAGGTAAACTTTACACTCGCACTTGCCTTCGCCCACAGAAGGATAAATCTGTCACCAATCAAGATTTGAGACAAAATCTAAAGCGAGTACCAATTGTTGCGAGTATCGTTACTGCTAGTCGCAGGTTTTGACTTTGCTAAAAGTCAACCAAATAGAAATTCAAAATTGGTTTAGAGTGAAAGGAAGAAAATCCCAAAAAAGCCTTTGAAAAGTTTTCTCACCAGATCTGATCTCCAATATAAAAACCCAAGCCCTGCTTTCAGTTTCCTCATAAAGGTGTTTCCAGTTCTCTGACAACCTATAAAAAATTAATCCCATTCTTCCTTTTCTTTTTCTTTGATCTGCACACAAGTTGTTGGTGAGTGATTTTGCATGCATGGAGGGCTGGGATTTGCAAGCTGTAGTAAGATCGGGATGCATAAATGAAGCCCCTACCACTTTCTTTGCCGACCCAGAATCTATTTTTGCTCCTTTGGGTGCTGTAGAAGATCATGACCGTTTAATTTTCCCTGAAATCAGTGATACCACAACAGTTTTAGATGAGCTAGAAAACCTTTACAAGCCCTTCTACCCCGTTTCCTCACAAACCATCCTTTCCAGCTCCATGACCATTTCTGTTCCTAAAGAACTCAAAGAACCAGTACTACAGCAGCAAAGCAAAAAAGAACAACCAGCTACATACAGAAGAATAAGGTTGGTTTTTATTTATTTATTTAGTTATTTTATGAGAAGAATAGGTTGGTTATTTGGTGTAAAAGTTTACTAATTCTAAGGTAGATTTCATATATGTTAGGATATATATAAATCAAATAATTAATTTTTTTTGAAAAAAAAAATAGTAATTTAATATAGTATCACGTTATTGAGTTCGAAGGCAGGATTCACTTCTAATTTTGAATTCATTCACTACAGATTTTAATTAAATATTTTCATGGTGAGCTGCACGTGAGAAATTCATATATTTTTATCGGTGGAAAATTTATCCAGGAAAACTCACAATTTTTTCCCCCCATAATCTGCAGCAAAAAGAATCAGCCAAAGAAGGTGGTGCAACACGTGGCAGGCGAGGGACACGGGTCAGATTTGTGGGCATGGCGTAAATACGGGCAGAAACCCATCAAGGGATCGCCATATCCGAGAAGCTATTACAGGTGCAGCAGTTCAAAAGGGTGTACAGCAAGAAAACAAGTGGAAAGGAGCAATTTGGATCCGGGGGTTTTCATTGTAACCTACACTTCAGAGCACAATCACACCCATCCAACTCGCCGGAACTCCCTTGCCGGCAGCAGGCGCAGCAAGTTCCCGTCGCCGGAAAAGAAAGGCAACTTTTCTCCAACAACCCCTTTGATGGCTGCAGCCATTGAGGACGAGTTTGTGCAAAGTCATGCAAGCGGGAAGAATCATGAGGAAGAGGAAATGGTGCAAGGAAATTATGATCAAGGTAATAACGTAATTTCCATGCCTGATAATATAATATTGGACAACGAAATATTTTTTCCAAGCCTAGAGGATTTTGCAGAACCGGCCGTGGATGGTTGGTTTTTGGACCAATTATTGGATAACTGTCCTCTACCTTGGTTCATTGACAAATCCACGGCGGTAGGTGATGATCACTGCTGAGACAATTCGAGGAGCATATTATTATGGGTTACGGAAGCTTCAATCTCTCAACACATGCATGCCAATTGTAATTTCGTCGTTTTCCTTATTTTTGCCCTCATGATCTGTTTTCAATTTAGATTCCAACTTCATTGAAATATATAGTTTTCAGCTGTTTGACAAAAGATATGTGTATGGTAGTAAATGTTAGAATATTAATTAAAGATTAACTATTGTAAAGTAAATTTATATACTAGTAATGATAGATGTTATTTTTATGTCTTTTTTATGTTAACAAAAATTGATGTGGCTTTTAAATTATTATTGAATTTGGGATAAATCATTATTAGATTTTGATCAAATAGTAATTTTAAAAGTCACATCAATTTTAGGTAGACACAAAGAAAACACATGGGTGACATCTATTATTACTCTCTCTCTCGATCTATATTTGTCGTAGAACGTTGTTAAGACAACACTGTTTAAAGTAATGCTGCATATCATTATTTTATCCTCCAACAGTTGAAGTGGCTTTTAAAATTAATATTTGATCAAAATTTAATAGTAATCTGTCATAAATTCAACAATAATTTTAAAAATCATACAAACTTTTGGAAAATAGAAAAAAATAAAATGATATATTATATGTAGCATTACTCATTTCAAAGATCAAAACTTTAATTTCACTCATCAATCCAAATGGAGAAGCAAAAAAGAATTCAAATGAAGAGAAAAATTTACAAAAAAATTCAATGGAGACGAGAACAACTAGCTTGGTAGAAAAGGCTTATAATATTTAAAAGTCATGTTCTACTTTTTTTTTTCTTTAAAAAAAAAATAAGTCAAGGCTATGGAGTATAGTCATGGACAATTAATATCAGTTGAGACTTCAAAAGAACAAAAAAGAAAAAAAAATATATATATTCCTTTTTTTTTTTAAATCTTATAAAGGGTATTTTTATTATTTCTGATTGCGAAAAAGAGATATTACAACTCCAATGATATATTGAGGAACATTTCAAAAATTGAAACATTAGTGAGACATTACAAAAATAATAGTAATTAGAGAAAATAAATATAGTTTCTCCTTAATTAAATGATTCAATTTATTATTTTCTAACTATTAACTTAAGCTTTTAAAATAAAAATTAATTTAATATTATATCAAAATAAAAATGTTGAGTTTGAATTTTGTTATCATCATTCATTTTTCATTTTATTTAAATATTAGAAACAATTAATAATTTAACAGTAAAAAGTAAGAAATAGTTGGGCTTGAAGATCCGAGTTATTATTCAAACACTCTATAATTAAACAAAGACTAGGAAAAGACCATTAGCTAATTTTTCTATAATTGGCACAATTAAATGCGTCAAGTTGGATTTTCTGTGAAATTTTTATATGCTGTGGGACATTAATCCGCTGTTCGCCCACCGTCCAAATTAAAGTAGATAAGTACTATACCGGAAAATGACAGAAAAACATGAGGATAAGCTCAGAAAAATAATAAATAAATATGATGATAAGCTCCATTACGTACCCTTTATGTAAAAACCCTACCTACAAGCAATGAAATCAATTTTTTAATTAATGATATTTAGCTTAGTCCTGCCGAATCTTTTATTTGGAATTGAAGACAGTTTTGACTTTGATCTTCTAACTGTGGAAATGAACATTACGCAACTTGGGATTGAGGTTTTAAACTTGAGAATGGTTGGAAATTACACTTTTATTTATTTTGTATCTTATTTTGTTAATGTGGCATTGATTATCAGTCATTATTAAAAAAATAGTCATATTACAAATTATACCTTCATTCCACCCTCATCTCATTAGGTTGATGGGTTGGATCAGCCATTGTTAAAAAAAAAAAATAATAAATAAATAAATCAAGAGTTGATAAGCATTGTCACATCAGTCCAATGAAATAACAATCTAGTATATAGTATTACTAAAAAAAAATTTAAGTCTAATGACTAATTGACAGTTTCACGTCATGAGTAAAGAGGGGTGCACAACATTACTCTTAAACTTTGAAGGGCTTTACACCACCACATAATAATACAGTTGATAAGTCTTTTTAAGATATCACATTATCTTTTTCTGTCTTAAAATTAAAGAGTAATGTTATGCATTACATTTTTATTTCACTTTGCTGATGTGGCATTGCCAATCAATCATTAATTTTTTATTTTTTTTTTTGGCAACAAGCCAACGACTGATCAATACTGTCACATAAACAAAGTGAGATAAAAGTATAATATATAGCATTTCTCAAAATTAAAACTAAGACTAATGTTAAAAACTACATTTTTATTCCACAATACTGAAGTCACATTCTCAACCAACCCTAGGATCCATTATTGATTTTTACTTTTATTTTTTATTTTTTTTTTTTAAAAAAAAATCTAAGGATTGATTGTGACTACTTGCTAGTGTAGAATATGGTAATGAATGCCATTATTTAATGGGACGCTTTGCTGCAATTACATGGTAATTTTATTTTTCTTGAATTTTATAGCCTAGTGTTAGGCCAAGGGTCAATGCATGCTAATGACAGACCATTAACATCGACATATGGTTTCAGTTTTAAACCTAGCAACGTCGACTATTGGACTTTTAGCGGCGACGCTAATAAGCGATGATTTTTTTTTTTTTTTGTACTGCCAAATCAGTATTGTGGGATAAAATATGATATATAACATTACTTTAAAACTAATTGACTAATCAAAAATAGAACAATGCTATATATCACATAAATATTCCACAAAAATGACGTGATAAGGTCTAGTATATATATACATAACAATGACTAATTAAGAGCTAATAAACTATGTCATGTCAATTTTGTAAAATATTTATGATGTTTATATGGTATGTAACACTGCTCTAAAAAAACACTAGAGAGTTTTCGGGTTTGTTTGTTTGTGCTAATTAAATATCCTCAAGACTATTCCAAAAACTCAACTATCTGAAGTGCCTTGGAGACTCTGAACCTCATGTGCCAAGGAGAGGGCCGGAAGTAGCCCTAGGCTTGCCGCATGGAGGGTAGTCTTGTAGGTAGGGTACCCCTGCGCCAAGCGTAGGACTCATTTGTCTAGGGCTTGAATTTCACTCAGGATACTAGGGGTGTATAACCGGTTGTAATTGCGGTTATTTTTTACAAACCACAACTGGGATCAGTTATTCAATTTTAAATAACCCCAACCACGACCGGGTAGGCCGGTTGTGGTTGCCACTAACCCATTATTGAAATGGTAACCAATTTTTAAATAATGGGCCTTTTGGACATTATTTTAATTTTTTTGGGCTTATTTTTAAGCTATTTTAAACTCATTTTTTGGTTCTTTTTAAAATTATTTTATAGTACTCCTATAAAATAGAAATAACATAAAAATTAAATCTCCATAATAAAACCTCTATATATAATAAAATGAATTGTACTACAAACTATAGTTTTTAAGTTTTCAATTATTATTTTTTAAAATTTTACTTTATATATATATATGAAAAAAGGCATACAGTTTAGAGGCCATAGAAAAAGTCGGATTTAAGCTAACGAGCAAAGGGGGGTTGAACAACAAGATGGAGGTTCACATAGAAGAAAAAGGAAAAGGTGGCATAGCCCGTTGCGGAAGTCCACCCTTTTTTTGATCCATTTCTTTAGTCTTTATATATATATAAACCGGTTACCGGTTACCCGGTTATTAACCAAATTTTTCAATATCTATAATCGGTAACCGCAACCGGCCTAGGCGATTATCCGGTTGCGGTTATTTTTTGATTTTCGGTTATTCGGTTATTTCCAGTTATCTGGTTATTAGCGGTTAATAACCGTCATGCTTGTACACTCCAATAGAATACCCATACCTCACTTTTTGGTCTCTTTTCGATTGATTTTGCCTCAATACATTTACATTGACCAGAATGGGATGTGACAATATTTATTATGTCCAATTAGATGACGCTATTATGAATACCACATTCAAGCTTAATATTGCATTTTAGTACGCAAAAAAGGTTTGTTTGTTAATGTGTTTAGGATATGAGTGACAATTCGTATTTGCGTGTCGAGTTTGAATCATGTCTAGACATAGTTATAAGACTAATAAATAAATCAATCTTAATTCGATCATTTAATTAAACGAACTAGATCCTTCAATCTTAAACCGCTAATTTTGTGTTGGGTTCATGTCGAGTTCGTGAGTCAAGTAAAAAATTGCAGTCCTTATGTCGTGTGTCAGATTTAAGTTGTATCGAGACATGAGTATAAGATTATATAAGTCAACCCTAACCCAACTCATTTAATTAAATGGATCATGCCGTTCGACCTTAATTCACTAATTTCATATTGGGTTGATGCTGGGTTCAAGGGTTGTGTAAAAAATTGTCAACCCTAATTTTGGAAGTTTTTTTTTTTTTTTTTTTGTAAAAAAAAAAAAGTAATTTGATATGACATAAAGATAAAAACTGTTTTGTATTTTTAGGAGTGTTTTGAATTTGAATTTTGAATTTGTTAATTTTTTTTTGTTTTGAAACGAAAAAAAACAAAAAGATAGAAAATAAGAATTTTAAGAAAGTGGCTCGGATTTTGCCACAATATTGTTTAGGCATAACCTTAGCATGTTTGAGATGTTTAATTAACGTGCTTTCTGATATAATGTTAGAGTGAGCAAATAATTCATTATAGTTCCTGTCAATGAGGTTGATAAATTATGTAAAATAAAAATAATTGCTTCAAACACATAATCAAGTGTAGAATTTTGGGTCTTTCAAAACTATGAACATTAAAATTATATTGAGTGAGACGTATAATTTTTCATCCAGAATATACTTTTCGTAATGCCTGTTTGCAAAAGAGTTTTTAATTGCGACAAAATTTAAGATGTTAAGTATATATGTACAAGTGTAAAAAGATAAGATTGAATTTTACATTAAAAAGATGTCATAAATACTTTACGTGGTTAATATAGCATAAATGAGTCAAAATTCATAAGTTTACGCTTTTAGGTTGGGTGGTATTCCAACATGCTATAATAGAATAATGATATTCTTCACATACACTCATTTATTACATTCTGATACACTATATTTTAAGTGACTTTTCAATTAAATAATTTAAAAAAATAATAATAACTACTTAAAATACGTTACGTTTGCTGATATAAAATGATCAGTATGAATGTATGATAAATAAATAAAAAGTGTAAGTTGACATCTCTCTCATAATAGACTCAACGTTGCCCCCAATAATTCAAATCCCGACATTAGATTATTATTATTTATTATTATTATTAAAGACCTCTAAAACTGCTTTTTGCATGTCCACTTTGCCTTCTTTGTCTTGATCCTAGCAACTTGACTTGAGGAATGCCACTCTGCCACAAGAATTATCCACCTTGTACAGTGGCGGAGCTAGGAATGTGTCCAAAGAAGGGCGGAAACAAGACTAAAATAATATAATATAATAACAATTTTTTTTTTATTCTTTTTTTATATTATTTTTTTATTATAATATATAGAAGTGTAGTAATTACAATTCAGAATATAAATTATAACATAATATATGTGTAAAGAAAAACATAGCTATCAAACTTCATAAATATATGTCAAATTGATATATCAGTTTACATATAGCACTAATACAAAAAAATAAATAAATAAATAAATAAAAATACAAAATACAAAGTGTCTAAAATTGCATTCTACGCGATCTTAGAGACAAAAAATCATCAAGTATCAAATCTAAACTGAAGCTCTCAGAAATTTCCTTCTCAATGTAGATAACTAAATTATTTGCAAGAAACTCATCCTCCATTTTGTTGCAAAGTCTTATTTTAACAATTTTTATAGTTGAAAATGCTCGCTCAGTAGTTGCCGTAGACACTGGAAGAGTCAAAACAAGAGGAATCAATCTATCAATAAGATAGAATGTCTCTGATTTTTATGTCTCTATCAATCCTTAACATAGTTCCGCAATGGAAGACAATTTTTTTAATTTCTGATGATTACGCTCATTAAGTTTAAAATACATCAACTGAAATCTCAAGCAAATTTTCTCCTGCTCAGAAAAATCAAGAGAATAGTACTTCTCTGCAAGACTAAATATATCATTAATGTTAAAAGATTTATAAGAGTCGCTTGGATCCAAAGCTGAACTAAGTGTCAAGAGTTCCATTGCTCCTTCACCAAATCTAATATCAAGCTCTTGCAATTGAAAGTCTATAGTAGCATTGAATATGTCAAAATGATAATAATGTTTTATGGTAATGTGATCTCATTGATGACGACCTTGACCTTCAACATAACTAACACTCAAATATGCAATGTCAATTTCAAATTTCTTGAAAAAATATACGACTTTTTCAAGCAAATCATCACAATCTTCATTTCTCAATTTTTGGAGGAATGCTTTTGTATTAAAAACTAACTGTATAGCATTCAAGATGTCTTGAGATTTTTGTTATAAATGTTGGCAAAGAATATCAGTAGTACCTATGATCTCCCTCATCAAATGTAAAATGAATATGAATTTGAAGGATGTAATCATTTTATAAACAGCATTAGCATCCTCACGCTGAGTGTAAGTGGATCCCTATTTTATAATATTTTCAAGCACTGAACAAGTAGGACAAAACATTCTTAGTAGACTACAAATAGAATGAAAATAGGCTACAAATAATATTTTCAAGCACTGAACAAGTAGGACTAAATACGAACTCGTTTCAAACTGCCAATTTGCTTAGCTCATTTTCCAGTTTTAAGTTCATCAATAGCTATCAAATATGCAATTTTTGCTGCTTGAGCAACTTGTAATTCATCATGACATTTACATTAAGTACCAACCACATTGATAATGAAATTCAAATTTGAGAAGAACTCATGAACATAAAGTATCTCTCGAAATGCAGCAACTAATGCTAATTATAATTGATGAGCAAAACAATGAACATAGTATCCACAAGAACAATTATTAAGAAATAATGTTTGCAATCCTTTCTATTCACCACGCATATTGCTAGCACCCTCATACTCTTGTCCACGAATATTTTGAATATTAAGACAATGTTGATAAAGAACATCAGATATTTCATTCTTTAAAGTCAATGCCAATGCATCTTTAACATGGACAAGATCAAAGAAGCGTTTTCGTATGTTGGGGATAAAATATATCTTTATAGCATGGGTCCACATGGTTGACACATCTATGGCCAAGATGTTATTTGACCAAAAGATGAGATCCATTTAAATAGGAAAAGGGAGACCACTAGAGGGGGAC
Source organism: Betula pendula (assembly GCA_900184695.1). Lineage (NCBI taxonomy): Eukaryota > Viridiplantae > Streptophyta > Magnoliopsida > Fagales > Betulaceae > Betula > Betula pendula. The sequence goes on along the minus strand of FXXK01000171.1, from coordinate 187,211 downwards.
TTCTTCCCTTTGGTCTCTCTCTCTCTCAGACAGGAGCTCTTCATGAAAGCTTCGACCCACAGGTTCTCCCCTTAGAGGGAGAACTATGGTTCTCTCTAGAACCTCATTTTATTTCTCTCACTTTATATAAGCATATTAACTTAAGCATCGAAGGGTCGTCGGCTTCGGCCGGGGACATTTTGATGACTTCTTATCAATATGTTGAGATTGGTTCCTCAATGAGTCACAATATTTAACAGCATTACTATGAGATGAACATAGCCCATTTTTCACATGGGCAAGAAAAGCACAATTCTTACCATCATTAACCTTCTTCCAATTACGAAATCCTTCAGTAGTAAATGCATTAGCTTCAAACCGTCCAATTTTCTTTTTACTAAAAATATAGCAGGATAAACAATAAGCAGCATCTTTTTCAGAAAAGTATTCTAACCACGAAAACATCGTATACCAAGATGATTGAAATTTCCGACGATATTTTTCATTTCCCGAAAACGGATATCCAAAATTATTAGAAGGAAAGAATCTATATGGACCATATTTAAGATAAGAATGTTTAATTTCATCCTATTGATTAACATGATATGCCCATATTTGATGATGTAACCCTGGATCTCTTGGAAAAATAGAAATGTCGACTAACTCAACTTCTTGATATTCAATTCTTGACATCTTAGAAGCAACTTGCTCAGGAGTTGAAGTTTGAGAATTAGATGTCGAATAAGATATTTTAGAATTTGAATCAGCATCTATTTTCTAAAAAAATGAATCAATTGTTTTTTACTTGCCCATGACGTAATCTAAGATTTGTCAGAAACCTGAAAATTTATTTATTTATTTATTAGTTTTAAGATTTTTCACACTAAAGTCTAAACAAACAACTTAACAACTTATGGCTAAATGCTAATGGCACATATTGTAATGATATTATAATATTAACATATTTTGATAGCTATTAATCTAACAAATTAACAAAAAATGTCTTATAAAAAGAACAAACAATAACAAATAACGTACCTGCAACTCAATTCCCTGTAGCTCACGAATCAGCCCTCTGTTTCAAGCCTTCACATAATCACACAAACAACAAACTGCAATTGAGAAAGAAATCCAACAAGGTGCCAACTTTTAGAGAAAGCTATGACTCTGCTCAAGCAGGGTGCCAAATTTTAACAAGAGTTGCAGGACAAATCAATATCACGCAATCAACAAAGATTCTAAACAAACTAAAATTTAGATAGCTTTTATAGAAAAATGGTTCCAGGTTACGTGAGTCCAATAACAGTTTATGAGTCCTATAATTTCTTGAGACTCTGTAGCAAATTTGGTGGCCACGCGGGTTACTGAAGCTTCTAAATTAAATGGTAAAGGAATAAGGAATAATACCACTTTAAAAAGTATAATATAAATTAAAGAGAAAGGGGAAACTGTTTGATTCATTACCAATAAAAAGTGACATTAGTGCAGATACACCGTGGCATATTTTACCCTTAATTCAGATACAATCAGCTAACATAAGTGCTTTCAACCCTAAAGTGGATATTATCACATAAACTAGTCCGATAAGCAGCGAATAGATGCCCTGCAGAGGAGGGAAACCAATTATAAGTCTGCTGCCAATTGATCCACAAAAAATGTTTTAATGGGTTTATAGAATAGTTCAACAGTCATGAAGTCAACTAGTTAGCTGTTACTCAAAAGTCAAAGAACTTACTTTATGGATTGTAATATATGGGAACAAAATGCTTACAGTTGAATACAGAGAATGAGAATGATTCTTCTAATTTTTAATTAACATGAATAAGATAGCTTGAAGGTGAAGCAAAATCAAGGCAAATTGACTGAAATAAAAAAATAAAATAAAAAAATAAAAAAATAAAAAAATAAAAAAATAAAAAATAAAAAATAAAAAATAAAAAATAAAAAATAAAAATAAAAATAAAAAACCTTAAGATGGATCAGACAAGAAGATTTTAGACAAAAAAAAAAAAAAAAAAAGATTAGACAAAAACTAACTACATGAAATTATGCATATGGTTAATCATAGATTAGATTCTCATAAGAAGAAATGACTTTGGCATGGGTTTTGAATTTTGATTGTCGGATTGATACACTCATACACAGCCTTCTATTCAATAAATCTATTGGCATTTATGAGTCCAATAACAGTTTTTATGAAATCAAATGATGGGTATAAAGGCTGAGTAAGTTTATAAACCTGCATTTACATAAAAATCTTTGTCTACATTTGCAAATCACACCGTAGAAAGCCTAAAATGGCAAAAGTTGGGCTTCCCTCTTCTCTTCGCTGCACAGAGAAAGACAGAGACAGAGACACAAGATTAGTAATGCAAATTCGAAGAACAGGAAGAAGAAAACGAATCTCTTCAGTAATCGTAAACCCACCTAACATTTATTGAAAATCCCCAATCTTTTCAGCAAAAAACCAACTAATTCACACTCAAAACCCATCCAAGAAAGAAATGCCATCGCAAAATATCTCCACTCACACAGACTTGGACAGTTGGACACAAAGACTCAGAGAAAGAGAGAGGGAGAGTGAGAGTTTGGGCGAGATTAGGGTTTGGAGGGAAGTGGTCTGTGTGAAAAGGAAAAGGTTGGGTGGGGGGCTCGTTTGGGTGTCAAATTTTATTTGATTTTATTTGATTCTATGTTGACTTCACAGATATCGAAAAAAAAATAATTTTAGAATTATGTTTGGATGGTTTAGAAAAATATTTGAGTAGGTGAATATATTTGAAAATAATATAAAAAATAATAAATATTATATTTTAATCTTAAAAAAAAAAAAAAAAAAAAGCTGGGGTGGTTCGAAACCACCCCCAAAATGTGTGGGGGTGGCCGAGCCACCCTCGAAATTACTTCGGGGTGGCTCGGCCACCCTCAAAAATTTTTTTTCTTCAGTTTTTTTTTTTAAAAAAATAAAAATATTATTTTTATATTATTTTTTGAGTTGAGTGCAATAAATTTGAATTGGGTTGAAAAAAATTTGAGTTGTTGAAGATTGTTGACTTTTGTGAAAAATTGAGAAAAATTGAGTTAAACAAAAAAAATTTGTTCCCAAACAAGCCTTTTTTTTTTCTTAAAAAAAAAAAACTTTAAAGGGGGACGTGCGCCCCTACGCAGCTCCCCTCTCAATCCGCCACTAACCTTGTGGTAGGAAAATCATAAATGTGTGATGGCATCGGACCATTTATACAAGTGGATTATTAAAGAATTAGCTTGATGAATAATTGCTTTGATGCACAAAGGAATTGAAGTTCAACAACTTCTGAAATCTAACAAGAAAGGGCAACTCTTCTACCAATTCCTCCAACCTTCTTTCTCCATAATTACTTCATTTGACAAATTAAGAGGGATGCACCAGCAATTTGGCATCCATCTCTTAATTTCTACCTATTATTGTTTATTTTTTGGGGTTTCTTCACATTTTCCAATAATGCCTTGTAAACTCATTGAAGAATCAAAATATCTTTCGTCATCCTTCTTTATCAAAGAGAGAAATTTTTCTTGCCATTAAACTTTATAAGTACTTCATGCTTGGTGCTCGCCATATTTACTGTAATCGTCAATCTGAATATATAATATGGCTCAATACCACTTGATGTGCAAAATATCACAATTACAATAAATAAGACAAACAATTACACATAATTACACTAAGATTTACATGGTTTTCTCAATGTGAGGTATGCCCACATGCGGATGTAATCACAAAGAACTTTACTATCAATGATGAAATACAAAATATTAAAGAGAAAATCACTCAAAATCTAAAGCTATAATATACCAAAATCTCACTTTCACTTTCACACAAAAGAAAACAAAATGGTAAATTGTTTCTATTTCACTTTTATTTCTCTCTCATTGTGGCACATCTCTTTCTCTATTTTTTTCTCTCTCACACACAAAAGGCTCTGTCGTTTTCTTGGTGCCGTGCATCAAAGAAGAAACAAAAAGATTGCTGTGCGGCACTATTATTTTTTCACAATGCAAAACTAAGGATGTGTTTGTTAAATGTTTAGGGATGTTTTTGTTTTGAAATAGTAATAAGAAGTAATTGATGTGATTTAAAGTAAGAATAATGTTGTAAAATTTTTTGGTCATAGAAAAGTGAAAAAAAAAAAAAATTTGTTTTTTTAGTGAGTTTTTTTTGAATAGTAATAAAAATTGAATGATGTGATATAAAAAGTAAAAAAAAAAAAGTTGTTAAAAAAGATTAATAAAAATATTAAAGTGATGATAATTTTGAAGAGAAAAAAGAAATAAAATAGGAGAAGAGATTAACAAACAAGCCCTAAGAGTTCGGCTCCCCTATTTTATAACACTAAGTCGACTAGCAAAGACAATATATATATATATATATATATTATATATATATATAATATATAATATTATATATATATAATATATATATATATATATAGAGTAGGTCAATGAAATAAATCCTCTCCCCTTCTCCAAAGAGTAATTAAAGCTGAGCCCCCACCATCTTGATGGGTCATCAAGTCACACGCACATCAACAGTAATTTGCAAATATCAGTTAGAACATCATGTTTCAATGATGCGGAGACCTTAAAAGACATACTTGTGCACAACTAGTTATATATAATACATACTTTGAATCTTTGTATTAACTCGTGCTAGTTACAAAGATCATTATTTGAGCCCTAGAGTATTACTATTACTATTACTATTACTATTACACATAATTAGACATATTAGTAGTTTTATTAATCAGTGGCAATTGCAAATACTCGTCTATGCTTTCAGCAAGCAAAGCAGCCACTGAACCCACAAAAGCTGCATTCATGTAGGTTGCAGGTTCAGTGTGAGAAGAGTCGGTTCTCACATCGTTGAAGTTGTCATTCGAATCAGGACCTCCAACAATCGCACCCACGTGAGTGTTTGGATTTGGTTTGCTGGAAGAGAAATAGTTTGAGAAGCCATCATTGCAACCCACCTTTGAAGGGTGAGCTTTGACGGAGGGGATGGATGAACCTCTATGGTGTAGTTGCTTAGGGTATTTGTTGCCAAAGCCAACCATGTATGACATCTTCTTGGGGTTGTTTCCTAGTATGTAGTCCACCTGAAACACAAATATTTACAATATGATTCATATGAAAAATGATGAATCTCATTACTTAATCAATAACCTAACTAACTACTTGCATATATAATATCTGTGAAATTCTTTAACTTTAAATAAGAGGTCTAGAGTTTCAAGTCAATATATACCACTTTATCTGATATTATGATAAATTACCATTTGTCTTAATTAAAAGCCTAAATTTATTAAAAAATAATAATAATGAATTTAATTACTTAATAATATTCTAAAAACACCTACATGCATGCTACAAATTCATGATTTACGTTATAACATGATTGATCCTCAATTTAAAGTCCAAATTTGCTAGAAAATATTAATTAATTCGTGAAATAAGATAAAGATGAAAAAAATTTGATTTATGCTTTATTCTATTATCCATATGATTCCCATTAGGGACAAATCTAGTGGGGAGAAGGCTTACCCTCTATGAGCTCGTTTGACAATACTTTTTAGGATAACCTTTTGTTTTCTAGCAAAAACATTAAAACACAACTCAATATATAAAATATTACTTTCACTTTTTAGTTACATCACAACCAAAAAACAAAAAGTACTATATAAAAAGCATTGTCAAATTGTTTTTTTTTTTTTGGTCATTTTATATGCTTTTTTGTAATTTTTTAATGTGGGCCCCCAAAAGAATTCCAATCCAACCTAATCCTTTATACTAAATTCTTGCCGTGGTCATATTCCCATATTGGCCATGTGGGTAATCGTGGGAATTATCCTTTGGTTCTAATGAATAAATGGGGCCGGGTGCAAACCTGTGACTTTGCAAACTTTCTGAGTTGAGAGGCAGAAAAATGCACGGAACCACATTGTACTCCATCAATATGAGCTGCATTTAAGGTTTTAGTGTAGATGAATAACACCATGGAAGAGCTTGTAACATACTGTACATTACTACTATCTCTAATAAACAGTAGCCCACCTGCAAAGAAAACAGTTGTCGATCTATCAAGAAAACTTCTTAGGACCGGTGTGAGTGTTTGCCTTTTGCTAATGTGATGTAAATGTGAAAATAATTAATTTTTGAGTGTTTTGTGAGTTTTTATGTGTTGATATGTTTGTTAATACTTTTTTTTTTTTGGTTGCTAAAAAGTAAAAAGCAGTCCATAAAAACATTAGTAAACAAACTATTATATTTCATGAATAATAATATATGTTGTGATTTTCTTACCAGGAGTTGTTTTAATCTGTACTGAGCTACTCCGCGGGCATTATTGCGCATATAAATGATTCTGCATCAGTCTTAAACTTGTTCAAATCCTTCTTCCCACCATAAAATTCCTGATCACAGAATTTATTTTTTCTTAGTTCCTCTTTTCTTTTCTTTTTTCTTTTTTTTTTAAGGAAAACGAAGGCAATATATAATATATATATAATAATATATACATTATATTATATAATATATATATAGTATATATATATATCAATGTTTTACCTTTGCTAATAATGTCTGAGCTCCAACAAACTTGTTATCCCAACTGAACTCCGAAACTGCCTGACTCCACCCTTGGTTGCTTGAGACATAGCTCAAGTACTTGTTTTCTCCACTTGCCTTGTATAGCCAAGCGCAGCCAACACAGCTCATCCTTTTTTAGAAGTAATTAAGAAAACATATATATATAGAAAAAGAAAAAAGAAAAAGAAACCATATATAAGTTGGACAAAAAATTAGTTACAAACTAATTTTAAACTAATTCTTACAAACTAATCTAATAAAGTGACATGCATGCGTCCTTTAGCATGTGAGATGTACACTTTTTTTTAATAACATGTATTTTTCACATTTTTTTTAATATCATTAATAAGAAAATATGTGAAAAACATATATTATTTTATTAGACTAATTTGTACGTCAGTTTCTATTAAATAACAAGTAAGGACCAGTCTTTTCTAAAAAAACAATTTTTTATATAGCTAGCTTTACTTTCTACCTGATACCCTGAATAAGAGCAATAGAAAGGGCAAGAAGCCTGGTAAGATCCTCTATACTTGTCCGCAAATTCAAACAGCTGAAAAACATGGTTAATGATGAGTTATAGATGGAACTTGTACTACTAGCTAGAGCTTTTTCGACATGATTAATTAATGAAATTGGATTATGCTCCTTACTGATCGTGATTGGCTTAGTAGCCTCATTGAATAATTGGCATCAACCCCTTTGAAGACGATTGACGCTGCAGAAAGTGCAGCGGCAGCCTCTGCAGCTGCCTCAGTGCCTGGAGAGTTGGAAGTGATCTTGTAGAGAGTTCGAGGGGTGTCCATGTCTTCAGGACGCTCCCAACACTGGTGATCTGAATTTCCATCTCCCACCTATGAAAACGGTGTTAAAATATTAATTAAATAATTTATTTTTTTATCAGTTTATACATTTTAAAACAAATAGTAATTTAACGAAAAATAAATTAAACACTAGCAATATTGTGTTATTTACCCAATGCTACACGACATGACGTACGTCTATTACAGGCCTATTTTGTCTCAATTTAACAATCATTTGTTGGTCTAATTAAGTTTTAACAACTGTTAAATTATTAGTTGTATCAAAAGCTTAAAATTAATAATTAAATTATTAAATTTACTATTTTCTATCTGCTAAAATTTTTAGGACAAGTGATTATTGCACATGATATTAATGCAAACTTAAGCTTAATTTTAAAACAAGTGGTGATTTAACATGATATCAGAACAAAGGTCTTGAGTTCAAACCTTGTTTTCGTCGTTCTCTTTTCATTTACGCTTAAATTTTTGGAATAAATGAACACATTTAATGTAAACATATGTTCTATCACAGGAATATGTAGCTTTCATGGTGAAGCTTTGCTTGATAAACTAAAGTAGTTTGCGATGCAGAAAAGTATAGAAGAAAGAAAAGGACCTGAGTATAAAGAGTGGTGGGAGAAGTGTGAGCTTTAAATATGAAGTTAGTGCCCCAACGGATTGCAGTGTGGAGGTAGCCAAGTTGGTTGACAGAAGATATCTCTTTCTCGTACTCAATTGCTGCCCAACTCAACAAGCTGACAGTAAATGCCATTGGCCATCCAAATTTGACGTTGTCACCTGCATCATAGTATCCTCCGATCAAATCCACCTATCAAAAGCACACCCCAAAGTGTAAAAAAAAACCACATGTTCTAAAATTAGTTATTCAGCAACACAAGTTCTAAAAATATGTTGTGAAAAGTATGCAGATATGTTTTGCACAATACTTATGTTAACGTGAATGAATTTCATACATTATCAGCCTTGCCATCAGAGAGTGCGGAGTCTCCCCTCCACTTTACTCTTTGGCTTGCTGGCAACTTTCCCGAGCGTTGCCCTTCAAGGAATAGGATAGCTTTGCCAAGCGCATCTCTGTAGTCAAAAGCAGAAAAGCACAATCCTTCTTCTTCTGCCACAGCTACTCCATTCTGACTAGCCAAGACAAAGCAGAAGAAGAACAGTACTCCCTTGAGTGCTCCACCATTCTCCATAGTTCCTGACTCTTCTTGACCTGCAATAGGTAGGGTTGCACTTGAGCTTAGTATTTATAGAGCCAATGTTGATAGGAATGACCACCTCAGGATAGGAATGGAAGATATGTAAGATCATGTTTGGTACAAAAGAATAGACCTAGATATATAGCTTTTTCATTATTTGGTTCAGCCACGCAGAAATAGCTATTCCCCTAACAGTAGGGCTGGCAATTTGAGTTGTTGTGTCGAGTTTCGTGTTGCGTCAATCAACCTGCCAATCCCTTAAGGGCCAACTCTGACATGATCCGTTTAGTTAAATAGGTCAGACCCTTTAATCTTGACACGACATATTTAAATAAACGAATGACACAACACGAACCTATTTGACCCGTTTGATAAACAGGTCGTGTTAGGCTGACCCACATAACTCATTTAATAAATAGGTCGTGTTGGATTAACTCAAACACAAGCCTGTTTGACCCGCTATTTGGAGAATATCAAGTCAAATAATATGATGCATGTGCATATATATATATATATATAGAAAAATGTTAGAGATACCAAATCTTTTATCAAGAGATAGGTACCAAAATGATGTGGGGATATTCATTTGAGAGAATAAAAACAATTAATCAAAAGAAATTATATGGGCACCAATAAATAAGCTCCATATTATTCTAGCATCTATCTCTTGATAAAAATTTTAGGTAACTTAACATTTCTTTTATTATATATATATTATATATATATATATATATATATATATAATATATTCTGAGTTGTTTTTCCTCTTTGTTAAGAAAGCTTACATGTCATGCTAATGGTATGGACAATAATTTTATTATATTTCAATGGAACTATACAAAAATTTAGACCCCTAAAAAAAATGATTTGATACTTATACGGGTCAAATTAGGCACCCATGGGTTAAACAGGTTGACCCAGGTTGACATATATTTTTAAACGAGTTAATTCGGGTCGGCCCGAATTGACCCAAACCTGATTATACAAAAACTCTAACTCGTAAATATCGTGTTGGTTTCGTGATTGATTTGTAGGTTGTATAAAAATTATCAGTCCTACCTAAGAGGAATAACTAGTTCTCTAAGCAAATTAAAGGTAAAGATCCTCCAAGAATCAAATAACTCTAAAAATAATCCCAAAAATCCTTTTCTTTTTTTATTTCACTAAAAAAAAGGTTTTTTTTTTTTAAATGATATAAGTAAGATATTTTAAGAAATTTGGTTAAAATATGATTATATTTAAGTTAGAAAATTGGCCATTTATATGTTATTACCAAACAAATGAATAAAATGATAATTTATTCCAAATTCTTGTACTTCTGATAATACTCCATCATTTCAATGTAACAAACATATCCTAACTATTAGATGGATATAAAGAAAAAAAAAAGAATGGGTATACAGTTTCTCAATTTGAAATCATTTATGAGGTTGGTACACTGCGGATGAGGATATAAATTATAGAAAGTCAAAAAAAGATGTCACAGAGATTACAATAATCATGACAGTGATATACTAGTAACCACTCTACGTCATTGGCGACCCTCAAATGGCACATGGCCGGTGGCTACGGCTAGCTTAAATTTTTTTTTTTTTTAAAAAAAACTTTTTTGTGATTCTGTTTTTTTTTTTAATAAATAAATTAAAAAAATGAGTCTAATTTAATAAATTATGCGTTAAGTTGAAGATAATTTAAAGAAGAAGACCGTAAAAAATGCACATGCACATGTGAGGATTTTTTCGTCAGATAAAGCGGAATAGTTTAACGAATTGACTAAATTGTAAATTTTAAAAACTTAGTCAAGATATATTATAAATTTTTAAACATTAGAAGTAACATTAAAAAAGAAGTAAAATATTAAAAGTAATGTGTATTTTTTTCTTAAATTTAATTATTTAATTAATATTTTAATCGTGCGAGCTCCATTTTTTATTCACTTAATACGTAAAATTTTTTAATTAAAATAAAAGATGAGTTAAGAAAATAATGTTAAAATTCAAGATTTTTTTCTGATACCATATACATGGTAGGTAACCGCTTGAATATGTATGCATGACTAGTTACGTACGTACCATGATTACAACTAACAAATAAAGAAGATTACAAGATGACATCTGTACAAATAAAATCAAATATACGTATCCATATAGATATTCAAGAATGGTCTTACATCATTGCGTCTTGCCAGTTTGGAAACATCATAGTTTAATATAAAAAATTAACTTGATAAGAAAAGGGATTGAGTGTGAAATAATTTATATTTTAACACTTTTTTTTCTAGTAGGTTTAAACTCTTTCTTAATAGGTAGGGTTTAATAAATAAAATATTTAATTAAAATATAAGATAAATCGATGGAGACAAGAATTGTGATTAATGATTGTTTGAATTTTGTCTAAAATATAAAACACTGGCCATTTAGATCTGACAATGACATGCTAACCTAATTTGCCTTGACAATTTATATGTAAGCCCAATCTAATACCGGGTCTTGAATACTTTCATGACACAAAAAAAAAATCCTGACGAGTCTATTTACTCACTGATTATTATAGAAATATAGTCGATTATAATAATGGGGAGAGCTCATTGGTTATTGTTATTTTTGGATTTAGATTCCGTTCAATAGAATAGTCTATGTGAGGGCCTATTTAGACCTCGATCATCTGTTTGAACATGTGTCTGCTTGTCTGAATAGTCCGTATCCTATATACTCGAGTTGTTCAATCAAGTAAAACCTAACAACCTCATATGGGACTGCCCTATTACATGGAATCCTGGTCCGTATGAGATTTTATCATGCATTATATTTCAATAATCTCTAGACTCTAGCTATATTAACTAGCCACCTCCTTTTGTTGTCATTACTTAAACCAGGTGAATTCCATCACATGGGAAATTCCAACAAGTTGCAGTCCTCACCTGAATACCCAACAACCATACACAAACGCACGAAATCCCAAAAGAAGATGCCATTCATTCCATCCTTATGTCCTAACCTCTAAATTGCCCCAAGTTTAGGGCATGGGCACATGCTTGTTAGCAACTGAGCTACGGTTCTTCACATGGGAAGGATTCTTGTAATCACTGGCGAGCCTTTCACATGTACCACATTTCCTCTTCCATGGAGCCAAATTCAGTTCCTCAAACAATAACTTCGACCTTTCTCCTCTTCATATATACCTACTCTGCTGGCATGGGTGAATCAAATGAGGTAACTTGGAAACATTAACTTCGACCTTTCTCCTCTTCATATATACCTACTCTGCTGGCATGGGTGAATCAAATGAGGTAACTTGGATTGGATTGAGGCTTGTGGGTGAGAGAATATAGAAAATGTTTGGGATACTACAATTTTTACTATAATCTCTTTACAAACTTATGTGACAGTATTTTACTGGTGAAAAAAATTAAGCAATATAATTTGACAAGTAAATTTAATTGTTTAATAATGGATGTGGTAATTGAGTGACACGTACGTGGATTGAAACATTACTCTGTAAGAAACTTATAGTAAAAGCTCTAATATCTCTAGCTAGTAGCATTCCTAGCATATAGAAGGCCTAGCTAGCTACTACATAATTGTCACCTTGCTTATATATATAGTCCATGCCATAATCTATATGGCTACCTAGCTTGCTTGTATGGTTAGAATTCATTTTTGAGCCTTGCTTTTTTCCTTTTTTCGTTTCTAACTTTTTTTTTTTTTGGTTTTCCCTATAGCAGTACTAGCTATAGTAGGACACACTCCAAAGATCATATATCCATTCACCCACGCATCTATTAAAGAATCTAGTATAAGATATTATCCACAAGAAATCTGAAAATTAAAGCCCAAATTTGCAACTTTTAGTTGGGGCTCGAAATTTTTGACACGACCTATAAACCTAACATAAAATCAATGGGTTAGAATTAAGGACTATGACACCAACACAACTTTGAATGTGAGTATATATGGGTGCAAAATGGATTGTTTGTTTGTTCATTCTTTTTTATTTTTTTATATGTAAGCTATCCCCTATCTTGTACTTTGGTCACTACTATATTAGATAAATTAACTGTTTTCCCAGCTTATTGTTTTTTATAAGTAATTTATTTTATTCCAATAGAGAAGATTTACAACAAAGATCAAAACAAAGAGCAATATAAACTTTAGGTTATCAAATTCCTACCACCTTACAAGAATTATAACAAAAATAGAAGCTAGCATACTAAAACTAAAACCTAAGCTCAATCAATTTAGACTTGTAAGACCGAGAATTGATCTCAACTCTTGGTTTCATATATGTTCTATGAAACCAACTAGAACTCTTAGGTAATTTAGAGAAAACAGAATCTCATAACTTTCAGTAGGAGAGCTATCTTTCATGGCAGTAGGGGGGCTGCACAATTTTCTGCATTTCTGACCTTAATCCGCTGCTGTCTCATGCCGGTCGGCTTCCAACAGTAGGAAGAATGGGGGCCGGATGTGGTTTAGGTTTTTCGACAAAAGTCAGATTTGGATAGTATTTTAGATTTATGACAAAAGATCTGTTATTCCTCCATCTCAGGTTCATCTCCCATCCATTTCTTTTTTAAATTCACCACATGTGAGTCCTACATATTCAATATTAGATTTGAAAAAATATGAATGGAGCTGAATGAAAGATGAAAAATAGCATTTCTCTTCTAAAAATTTTCAATTTGACCTAACCTTTTAATATTTAAAAAATATAATTACAAAACAATTCATTTTGATTATAATTACCTAAGTCTAAACAATGTCGTTTTGATTAATAACTTATTAATTAATTCGGGCGGATTACAGTTAGATCTTTTTGAACTTATTTACGAAAGTAAGTGAGTCTGTGGGAAGCGCTCGAAAATTTTAAATAAGTTAATATGTTATTATTTATTTATTTTAAGATTTTCGTGGCGTTACAGTTGTGCTTCCCTCTGTTCTCCCTTGAACCTACGAAATCTTCCAAAGGTCCATTTGATCAGTTTAGAGTTCAGCGCTCCTAGGCTCAGACCGCACGCAAACGTCATCTTTTTGAGAGCTCATCTAATGAGCCTACTGCAGCTTCGACTGTGCCTCGACCGTCTCCTACAGCTGCTTCAGCTTCTCTTGAGGCCATTATGGAAATATTAACTTCTATGCAAGTTCAGATGCAAGAACATTAATTACAGAGACATAGCTCGGTTGAGTCGCATTGAAGAAACCCTGTCATCATGTGCAAGTGCCTCTACTCACCCATCTGCCTTGACTCAAGAATTACACACTCCGGCAAATTCATCTTCTACCAGTGGTGATGGGATCGCTACAAATGATGATGCTCGGGCTCATGCTGAAACTCGAACTAAACAGAGGAATGATGTGTGCTTCTTTATATTTTTGTTTCCCTTTTGTTATTCGTGACAAAAAGGGGGAGTGGTTAAAACTTTATTACGGGAAGTGTTTTTTTTGTTGGAAGTTTGGGGATGTACAATCTATCTCTAACCTATTTTGTATGGTTTCTAGATTTAGAGGAGTTTTTGCCTTTATCTTATATACAATTTTGGGGATGTAAAAGTTTTTTTTTGTCAATAATTGCCAAAGAGGAAGTTTGTTAGTTTTTATGTGTTGGCTAAATTCGATGAACAAAATTTTTTCTTTGTATTAATTCTATGATCAATTTTATCTTGTAATCTGTTCTTTTATGTTTGGCGTCCAATCAGAGGTTTTTTCTCGTTTGACCGGCTAAAGTAAAACTTCAAACAAAAGGTCTCGTCTTAAGACTGGTCGAACAGTGAATCAAAACTTCAGACAAAAGGTCTTGTCCCAAGTTGGGTTGGACACACCACTCTATAAAACCTTGTTTTCAAGCTGTTAACCTAGCACTGTCCAAACAAGACAACTTACCCAGTCGGACGCAGTACGATAACTTCTAGAATTTCAAGGATTCAGTAGGTTACTTGGAGATCAAGTTTCAAAGTCCATATAAGCATGCTTTATGTAGAAGACAAGTGGTGGGTTATTTGTCTTGGTATAAGAGGGAGTTCATTACAAAAGTTTTGTAAGTGTGATCACTTGTACACTTTAATTATTCTTTAGTGGGTTGATTTTCTAGGTTTGCTGCTTCGGAGTGGTTTTATTTTTAAAGAATTTTTCAAAGGGTTTTCACTTCGTCACAAAATCTAATGTGTTGATTGTTTTACGACTTTCATATCTTTTGGTAAATGTTTGGATGATTGCTATTTTTTAAATTCCGCATTCTATTAGTACACACCTATTTAACCCCCCATTCAAAGTGTTGTTTAGAGTCTGGTTTATTATTGTCACCCTAGCATAGAATTGGCATCGTTACAAACATTATAAAAATTCCGGCCATTTTATTGAAGACTTTGGTGTTCATTTCTTGCCAAACTCCATGGTTGCTACAGCTACCATTAGTTTTCAGATGATGCTCAAGAAGGATTCCCTTAGTATATTTCAACTTTTTGGAACTCAAGGCAAATTGCACTAATCACAGGAAAAAAAAAATCATACTCTTTCAGGGAAAAAAAAAAAAGGACAAGAGAACAACAAATTATCGGGGTCAAAAACATTTTTTATTCATTTTGTTTACTAGTGAAGTTCTTAAAATTTCATTACCTTACATATACCTTATTATATTACAAATGCTTACAATTAAATTAGTACGTATATAATTAATAGAGCAATCGATTATGATACTTACGCCCACTGAGAGGGTTAATCAGAGTAGTCAGCCAATTGATGAACATATTCTGAACTACCACAACAACATTTGATAGCTTAACCATAAACCCTGTACTTTAAGCCATTTAGAAGACAATTATCTTGAGAGAGAGAGAGAGAGAGAGGGGGAGAGTTTCATCCGTTTGAGATTAATGTCTTTTTGCTAATAGAACAGTTGAACAGAATTAGGTGAAGTATAGTTGACTTTCTCATGTGCTTAAGCTAGGGTTTCCTAGAAAAGTTGTAAACCTCTTTCTCTTTCTCTCTGCATGGGACTTTTCAACCCTTTCTAACCTTCCATTACCTTTGAAATCCAAACATAACCCTTAACATTCTTAGAAATCGCATTCCCAGTGAAGCTGGGGCGGCCATGGAAACTCAAATAGCTTCAGACATTGATTGGGTGAGCCTCCTTTCTGGTCCACCCATATTTGGCGACCAAAAGCCGTGGTCAACAAGCGACTACTCCTTAGCAGCTGAGAGTACTAAACAAAAAAGAAAAGTTAGCAGGACCAAGAAAGCTGTTCCACCAAAGATTGCCTTCCATACTAAGAGCCCTGATGATATTCTAGACGATGGGTACAGGTGGCGGAAGTACGGACAGAAGACTGTGAAGAACAGCATCCACCCCAGGTTCTGCTCATACTGTCCCATTAATTCGTTTCGTATTCAGATTGTTAGAATTTAAAAATTAAATAATTAAATTTATTCATTCTGGAATAAAAGTGATTTAACATATATGGTGTTAGATTAAGTTCGAACCTTAATTATCTTTGTTATTAACCCTCCCATTTTAATGAAATATTTCAAATCAATTAGTCCTTAATTCGGTTTTGGAACTTTTAATTGTATGGTCACCTAAAGATCCTAGAATGTGTTAATCAATATATTTTCTTTGCATTTATATATATATATATACGGGAATGGTTAAATTATCATCAAAAGAGTTTGTCAGCCTTGGAAGAAAAATATAGTAGATCACGTGGAAAAAGAAAAATATAAAAGAAAAGTCTTTATACCATCTAGCTATTACTTAAAA
Source organism: Betula pendula (assembly GCA_900184695.1). Classification (NCBI taxonomy): domain Eukaryota; kingdom Viridiplantae; phylum Streptophyta; class Magnoliopsida; order Fagales; family Betulaceae; genus Betula; species Betula pendula. The sequence goes on along the minus strand of FXXK01000171.1, from coordinate 170,836 downwards.
GCAATATTAATTTGAATGTATCTACTATTACAACTTGCACGCCTAACGACTGTGGGTTATAAGGCGGAATGATGGCGCACTTGTCACTATATATATATGTATGATCTTGAAAATATTGTTTTGTCAAGCCTCTACTATAAAATTTCAAGACCAAAGGAAAACCTTCTATTTTACTGAGTCTGTATCCTTCTTTCACTTCTCCCAAACCATATATTCTGATCCCCTCTTCTATTATATATGACAAATGCAGAAGCTACTACCGCTGCTCAAATCATACATGCAACGTGAAGAAACAGATCCAACGACTCTCAAAAGATTCAAGCATTGTCGTGACAACATATGAGGGCATCCACAACCATCCTTGTGAAATGTTGATGGAGAGCTTAAGCCCACTGCTGAGGCAACTGCAATTCCTCGCTCGAATATAGAGCCACTCCTTTTATGTCTTCTGCAAAATTATAACTGTACAGTGCACTTCCATCACTAGTATTGTTAAAAATACATAAACACATATTACATTTTGCCTTCATTGATTGTGTTTATATTTTGCTTTCGTTGATTAAGAATCGTATCTGTAGCTATTGCTGTTTCACTGGTCTTTCTATCCCCAATAATTAATTCTCGCTGACCACATCTTATAGGGATCATCGAATCATATCAATAGCAATAAGTCCTGTTTAAAGAGTGGAAAAGATATCCTAGTAACTTCTTTTTCCCCATTTATTTAGAAAAAAAAAAAAAAAAAGTCCTGTTTGAAGAGGTTCATATTCGAAATATCTAGAAATAATGCCCGGAGCGCATGCTAGGTTTGCGAAATCCATCTGCAACTGAGTAACATTCTCTAATCTGCAACTGAGTAACATTCTCTAAAGGAGTGCTGGAAAATGACTTGAATTTCCTGAATCTTCTCATAAATACGATTCAAACAATACCAAATGCTACAAGAGGATCTATCTTGACGCACTAGAATGTCAAATAAGACTTTTTAATCACTAGATATGATTCAGATTCAAAGAAATGTAAAGCAGGAATTAATGAAAGGCATCCGCGCTGGTGCTGGTGCTGGTGATGGCAATTGGGAGAATCAAAGGTTTCATAGTTAAAAATAAGACAACCACACCTCAAATCGTTGCCACCAAGGCCGTGCTCCTCCGGTAGTTTGATTGTCTAACATATTCGTACCTAACAATTTTTCACAAAGTGGTGACGAAAAATATAACTTGTACAAATCTTTTCATTTTTCAATTTGATCTAATCCATTCGTTTGTAGAGCTATTTACACGATTGCAGACATTTTGGAATACCTCTAACATATCTCTTTCAGATATGAATTTATTTGAGGGGAAGAACTTGGAGCAGTATCTCAATTTAAAATTTAAATTATTAAAGCAATCACTTTTTATTAGCTTAATTTTTTGAGATAAGTGATAATTTAACATAGTATCATAACTGAGCTCCAGAATTCAAACCTTAACTCTACAGTTTATCCCTCATTTCAATTAAAATAGTTTACGTGTTGTCTGGTCTCACATGAATAGAAATGTTAATATGTTAATTTAAATAATTAAATCAACCCTTAAGAAAAATGGTGATTTGACGGGTATAACAATCGAAAAGGCAAATGATAGTCAAGCACCCAATTAATCTTGAATCCATGATCCTCCATCCCTTTTCTTTTTTTTGTTAATTCATTCATGCCATGCAAAGGATAGTTTCATTTTTTATTTTTTTTTCATTACTTGAGTGAATAAAAATATGATTTCTAGCATTTCTCATAAATAAATATACTAGACAAAAAACGGAAATCCAACGTAGTAAGGCTCAGGACATAGCCAACAGGCACAAACTGGAAAAGGCTAAAGGAAGAAAGACCCGACTCTTTGGGCAAGTAAAAATCCCTCAAGGTTGTTCTTGGAGCTGGAGAAAACTCCTAAAATTGTGGGATATGGCTAAGCAATTTTTTGTGTTCAAAGTAGGGTCAGGGGAGAGCATTTTTCTATAGCTTGATCTTTGGCACCCGATTGGAGTTCTTCTTGAAAAATATGGTCATCATATAATCTATGACGCAAGCAGCCATATAAATGCTAGACTTTCTAGAGTTATTCGAAGTACTTTGGATTTGGTTAGAATTGGGAATATGGATCATCCTTGTTGGAATATATCAAAGAGTGGAGTCTACAATTGTGCTGACACTTGGAGGGTTATCCGACATTAACAACCCCCAATTATTTGGTGGAATTTAATTACACTATGGCAATTCCAAGGTAGTCTTTTATCTTGTGGGTAGCAATTCGAAATAGTCTCACCACAGGAGAGAGGCTACTGAGACGCGGAGGTTTGGAGGCAATGTGCTTTGTGTTTTTTGTAGGAGCTGTATTGAAGGGAGAAATCATCTCTTTTTTTAATTTAATTTTTGCAGAAGAGTTTGGTTTGGAAACTAAAGGAAGTGTTTGATTGTTGATCCTCCATAAGAATGGGAGGGTATCGTTGAGAGATGAGTTAAGGAATGGAAGGGGAGAGGTTTGAAAGCTGACTTGATCAAATTAGTTTGGAGTGATTCAGTTTACAATCTTTGGAGAGAGAGAAACAATATTAGGCATGGGAATCCCTTACAAATAGAAGAGAAAATTATTCAGAAAACAAGTTGGGAAATTAAAACTAGAATCATGTCTAAAGGGAATTATTTGAGAAGCAAAGAAAATGAAGTCCAGTGTTGTAGTTGGGGTCTGATGGATAGTGTTTTGGGTAATAGCCGAAGGTGTTTCTATTGTGAATTGTTTGAGAACTCTCTGCAGTGCTCTGTTTCTGCTATGATTATGGATGCAGAGGCAAAGTGTACTGCTTTGTGATTTGCTTATTTCATCCAGTATTGTTTGCTTGATGAATCGATTGTAGCTTGCTTCCGCAATGTTGTGATTGTTTTGATACCTTTTCTGGTATTTAGTTTGCTATAAATTTGTTGAGGGTTAGGTTGATGTTTAGTTGGATTGTCCTTACTGGTTTGTGTATTGTTTTGGGTGGCTGACCAGTGACTTGTTTAGGTTGGATGACAATGCAGAATTCTAGGGTTTGGCTTTTGTGATTTGCATTATACTCCCCCTGTTGTAGATTGCTTCTACTTGGTGTATTTTGTCTTGATGCCTTTTCTGGTATCTGGTTGTTGTATAATTGTTGAGCGTTAGTTGGTTGTTTCGTTTGGTGTTTCCTTACTATGTAGTGTTGTGTTCAGGAAGCTTCTTTGCTTTCCTGGAGTTTTCTGGCTAAAAAAATAGCTAGAGTGCATTGTACTTAAATGTTGATATATGAAAGATTTACTCATTCATCAAAAAAAAAAACAAAAAACAAAAACAAAAACAAAAAAGAAAGAAAGACCCAATGCAGAAGTAAACATAATTGTCCATCTTAATTAGTTCAGCCATCTTCTGCTAAGAATTACATGCATATCCCCCTTCCCCAAATGGCCAAATCTTTTCCAGCCAAAGAACAAATGAATGAATGCATACATCACTATCTACATAGCTATCTGCTTTCAGCAAACAGTACATGTGTTGAATTCTTCATGCTGCAGGTACGCCCTTCTTCTCTCAGGCTTGGTCTCGGAAAACAGACTTGCACACCGCAACCTTGTTTTGAATTTATTGAAAAAAAAAAAAACTATAGGCACGATATCCTATGCCAGTAAAATTTGCTGGATTTTCTCTACCCAAAAAATATATAATATATAGTTTTCTTGGTAAGACAACTGCAACTGAAAATGCACAATGATTAGGACTCCCACCTTGAATATATGAGGAAATTAAAACTTCCAAGAGCTTGCTGGCAAGAATCTGAATGACAGGATGCTTATAACTGGAAAGTACCCATCTCAAGGCTATGCCTTGTAAGAAGTACTTTCCGTTCACCAGCCCAGTCTATGCGATAAGACAGGTCAAGATTATGAATCAATAGTTTCAGACTGTCTGCATGACTCAAACCGCTTGCATTTTCCTGCAAAAAGAAATAATAAATGGTGTTGGGGTTAAGGAACACGTGCAGTGATCTTTATGTGGTTAAACAGAACCAGACAAGTCCAGGGAGACATTGCAAATAGAGCCTACATAAATGTGGGATAGGGGATTTGTGTGGACACATTTAGACACTTACCATTCTTCTCTTCTCAAATTCATATTATTTGCTAAACCAAGACAGCAATTCTAAAAATCTTTTCAACTCAAGTACTTGGGAAGGTTGCTTCAAGCATCTTTGGCCATTCTATCCTGTTAGATTCATATCTTCAATTAAATCACATGCCAATATTTTATTATCCTTAATCTGAACCTTATATCTTTAAGGTTCCCCTGTCCTTGGAAGCACTTTAACTTGAACCAAGTCAGTACTTCGTAATGTATTGAATATAGACTTCACCGCAAAGACTAAACCACCATATTTAACAAATTCTAATCTTGCCCTCAGAGATACGTTGGCTCTCACAAATACATGCATTTCTAATAACACTAGTAGTACTCACGCAGGTAACATTCTCAATATAAATTTTTCTCACTTCTCTAACCTGTATACATCATACTATTGCCAGTAGTCAATATATATAACAATAGATAGTAGTATCTACTTCAAAATTCATGTCTACAAAATTAATGCCACGTAACACAAGGGAAAATACCTGTGAATTGACCTGCCTATCATTTCCCATTATGCTTGCCATTATGCTTGACCTAGAAGAATTGGGTGAGAAACCCTCCCATGGAGGAACAAAGATCAGTTTGGTGCAATGCACGGGAACAAAATTTCTGTTCAATTTTTCCCACCACACAGATCCCAGTGACCACCATCTGATCATCAACCCATGCTCAGAGAAAGCAACCAGCCCCTGCAACAGGTAGGTATATATTAGACAATTGTAGAAAATCATACTTCAAGTCTTCAACCTAGAAAGCGCAGATACTTTAACAGCGCTGAAGTATTCGTGTCCAACATGTATTAGACAGGGATAAGGCTCAGACATTTTTTAATTTTTTTTTAATTATATATATATATAAGTAGGATAGCTCAGACATAGCAACATACATGTCCGAAATGCATCAATGAACAAAAAAATGAAATTAATTTTAAAAATTGGATATCTTTGGAAAACGATGGATACTTTAGCAATATGGCCAGGACATATGGGGTCAAAATAAAATTGTCTTTATAGAAAAAAAAGGGTTCTAAAATGTTTTGAGGAATAAATTAGAAAATAGGATCTGAATACTTTATTTTGAAAAGAATAGAAATTTCTTACAAACTGGTTTGTAGGAAATTCTTACAAACCAGGCTTTAAAAGTGACATGTACTCTTAGCATGTGAAAAACACATGTTTTTTTTAATAGCATGTGAGAAGCATATGGTTTTTTTTGATAGCATGTTCTTCTAATTGCTTTTTTAATAACATTAATAAAAAAAACATGTGCTTCTTACATGCTTAAATGACACATATCATTTTTAGAAGCTGGTTTATAAGAGTTTCCTACAAACCAGTTTGTAAGAAATTTCTGTCTTTTTGAAAATTCAAAGGAACAAATTGCAGATTGATTGATTAAATTTTAGGGATATTATGAACAGTTGATTGATGTAATTTTTTTTAATATGAACAATGTCTTTTGAGTATAATAAATAGCAAAGAAGCACATTTTTTTTAGATATATTCTTCAACCTTTGGGTGTTTGGTATTTATCTTTTAAATCAAAAATTAAAATAAAATATGCACACAACTGTATATTTCATTTATTATTTAATTAACATGCCTAAGTTGCTTCATATTCAAGAATTAATGATCGTATCGCATATGCGTATCATGTCACATATGTGTATCATATCCCATCCATGTCTCGTATGGTATCAGTACTTCTTAGGTTTCACCTCACTCATTGATATTAACAAAAAAATTAAAAGAACTCAACAAATTCAAAAAATCAGTGGAAAGGGTACAGCAAAGATAAGACTACTATCTAGTAACACCTAATGTTACAGCCTAATAAAGCGTCATTTTAAAATTTGAATAAGATTAAAAGCGTGTGGAAGTTGATTCACAGTAAAAACTGATGAAAAAACACATTTTCTCAAGATGGTACATTATAACTTTGGGATAATAGCACAGAAGGCACCAGTACCATTGGGCAAATGAATCAATGAAGCGAAGCACAAATGCAGCTGGTTCATATATCATGGAAAAAACCGAGTCAAATAAAGAATTGAGAAAAAGAATAAAAAGAATATGAATATGAGCTTGAATGTGTGTGTGTGTGTGAGAGAGAGAGAGAGAGAGAGAGAGATGATTCTGATTAGGACAGCAAGACCACAACAAGTGTTCCTTAACTATGCCATATGCGATGTCACATGCTGTTGACAGAAAATGCAGCCATCATTAAATGTCTGCAAAAAGATGCCAGCTAGCGTGCTGGTAAAATCTCTAGGGGGGATATCCTGAGTCCAAGGATCAAATCTAGCCTTATCAGGGTGAGAAGGTGGATGTTTACGGATAGGCAAGAGCAACTCCTTGGTGAACCCCAGCCTCAGACCCCCCTCCCCCCCCCCCCCCCCCCCCCAAACCACCAACTCATTGTTTTTCTCGCCCAAAAGAGAAAGAAAGAAGTAAAAGGAAAGAGAGAAAAATAATCAATTGCAAATTATTTGCAGCAGTAGTCCTGACAATCAAACAAGAACTCTTCAAGGCCACTTATCATTAGTGCTTATGTAATTACTACTCAAAATAACACAATATCATATTTCAGAATCATCAAGTGACTTGCCTAAGGAACTTTGTGAAATAAAATATTTCCTGCCACTGTTGCACATATGCTAGATCCTAATGTAAGCAATAAGAAAAGAAATATTACAATGGAGGAAGGCGTTTGAGTAAGGCTAAATTTGGGAAGGTTCAAAATCACTCAACCTAACTCCACCTACCAAACCGCATATTTTTTCTATTTTTTTTTTTTAAAAAAAATACAATATTAAAGATGCTAACATTATCAAGAACTCAAAATGACTAAACAAAACATTCAATTTTCATTTTTAATAAAAATAAATTGGGTTGGTGCAGATCAGTCAGATCCAGTATCAAACCAAACCTTTTAAATCCGGCTGGTTATCAGGTTTGTGTCAGATGTTGCAAGCTCATAATAAATCCTCATTTAATTATATGCCAAGTGAATGCATGTACAAACAAAAGTGCCATAGATAAAGACAAGGTTTGTCATGGCACTAGGAACAAGCATGACAAGGGAAATTTGTGTTTTTAGCGTCTATCCACAAATAAGAAGTACCTCCCCATCTGGTGAAAAGCTCAAAGCTGAAATTGCAGTGGTCGCTTCTAATGCTGTTGCAAGCAAGCTTGGAAGTCCAGGAGGTCCACTTGCATCCAAAACCTTGATCTTCATCACACTGCATTGAAAAATAAAGACAGAAAAAATTAAAACAACTTTTATCTCTTCCATTATCTACAAAAGCAAGAGGATTTTTTTTTTTTTTTAGTTTTTGATAAGTAGGAACTTAATTAAGAAAAAGCGTAAGGCGCCCCTAAGTACACAGGCAGTATACATGAGGGGCTCCAAACAAGCAAAAGCAAGAGGATTGAAACAGCTCAAGTAAAATCATATGAAGTATGTCTGAAATGTAAAACTAAATGGCCATTGGCTTCAGAAAGATGAAACTCTTTCTCATACTTTTTTTTTTTTTTTAAGTAATCGAAATATCAATAAAAGCAAAAAGCGAAAAGCACAAAACTCTTTCTCATACCGATAAATATAAAGTTCAAGTAATTTCAAGTAAACATATGTACCGGATATATGAAGAATTTTACAATTAGGTTGCCTATGTCCCCAATTGACAATTTATGATATCAAAATTATTGGATATCTAGGCACCAGTTTAGAAGCTAACTGATAATTGAGTGTCTAAATGAAGCAGTATATGCATGTGTTTTTACTGTTTTAGAGTTAACCGTAATTAATAGACCCCAAATATTTTTCGCTTAATAATACTTTGTTGAAACCAACCAAGCAAAAACCAACATTTAGCTATAATGTGATCTAAATTTATCAGCTTCCGAAGCCCCCTCTACTAAAATGGTTGTCCTACAATGCTTACTCGTGTCTTCATTTTTGTGTGTTTAAATGAACAAGCTAAGAGTCTGTATATTTAATTATCCTACACTGTTTGTTCCATGTGTGCGTTTCTGGTACATCTGTAATAAATCATTTAGATTTAATAATTTATATTTTATTTCTTAATACCTTTGCATGTCATACACCCGAATGCTAGCATTGCTAGTCTCTCCAATCACATCCCCAACCGCCAATCTGGTCCATGTGTCATTCAAAGCCACCATAGGAAATACACGCACAACTTCCTTTAAGGCTGTCATTGAACTTTGAAAACAAGTTTTACGCATGACAGAATTGCTGGGGTCCATAGTTTGTAAAATGAAGTTAACCACCTGTAAATCTGTCCAATGTCAAATATAAATTCATATTGAGACTCAACAACAAAACACTTTTAGTGATAAAAATTTAATTAAATCTAAAAATATAAAAGATCACTCAGCATTTTGAATAACTGTAATATACAGATAAATTAATTCTTGCAAGACTAAAACAAACCTAGATAGCTGGAGAAGTTAGTGAAGTCACCAGAAACCAAGCAATAAAAGTAATCAAAAAGGAAAGTGATAGAAGCATAAGTCCACAGATAAAATATTATGTAAAAACAAAATATGTGAAGCAACAAGCAGTTATGATACAAGTTTTACTAAAGAATTTGGGGGGGAGGGGGGAGGGGGAAGATGACAGCTGAATTTATTTATTCAACAATTTTGAAAATTTACATATATATAAGCACGCACATATAAAGACATTATATTATGACATCTTAATGTAATTATCTTAATATAGAAAGAATAAGAGACATCTAAAAATCTCATGCATGTAGAGCAGAAATAAAATGACTCGTGTAGAGGCTCCAATCCCACAATCAGTAGTAAAACCATATACAAATATATTTATGGTGCACATGGTGCTGAATTTTCTATAATTTTCCATATTGTCATTTCAGATTTCATTCCCCCCCTCCAAATTGAATATGGACCTTTGTGCTACTCAATTAGAGATGGCAATACAAACCTTATCAATGTACTGCACTAAGTTTCTCGGAGAACCACGCACAACCCTGATGAGAGTCATAAGGGATACCAGATGAACAGGTGAATCAGATGCAGTAGACCAGATTTGGCTTTCTATAACAGTTAAAAACCCTGGTATGTCAGCCATTGCTAAACTTGGAAGAAGAATACCAACCAAAGTCTCCCGAATAGCAACTGGTACAACTGGATTTGTTGCGGCTGAGTTGCCTGATGGACCACTTACACACTCTATTTGGAAAAATATATCTCCAATCAAACGAGGTATTTCAGAACCAAGGCATGCTTTCCATGTACTCTCCATACCTTCTGCAAGGAGCTCGGCTGCAGTGGAACTGTATTTCTCATTAATTGCCATAACCAATTTCACTAATGGATGAACAACCAGCATTGCAAGACCTGGCTTCACGAGGCTGGGATACCAAATAGCCAATGCTGCTGCAACAATAATATGAGAAGTCATGGCATCTTGGCTTGTTCCTCCAACACAAGAAATCCAGTCTTGCATTTCATATGATTCTACCCAATCAAGTATTTTAGATTCATCAACCTGAGATATTCCTTCAGTTTCTAGCAGCTGGTCTGCATGCAATCTGTTAGCAGATGTTCCCCCTACATTTAAATTCTCGAGTTCATTTTCTCCGGTTCCAATTAGAGAGCTCATTTTTGCTTGGTCAGCTGCTTTTTGACTACGTAGAGGAAGCGGAATTGCCCGCGAAGCAGTGCAGTGGAATAAAGAGCGAGCAGCCATTCGTATATGTTCACTTTCATCTTGCCAGAAACTCACCAAGAGCTGTAAAACAGGGCAACAGATATAAAGAACATAGAATTAACCAAAAAATTGACTAATCAGTATATTCAACCATGCCACTAGCAGTAGGAGTTCCAACTTTGAAGTGATTATTCTCATTACAGAACAGTGAAACACACGATTTTTCAGTAGATCTTAGGATAAATGTAAGCCAAATGAGAACATAAAGAACATGAAACCAAACTATCAGGTTTCCATCTGTTCAATACATACATAAAGGTTACGTTTGGTATGCAGAAAGGCTATTTCATTAAAAAAAAGTAATAGATTTAATTGAAAATGAAAGGTGGTGGAATGAAATAGCCTTAGAATAGTTATTCTCATTACCCATGAGGGAATGCATATTCCTCAATTTAAGGAACATACATTCCCTCATGAGCAATGAGAATGACTATTCCAAGTGTTAAAGCCTTATCATATATTTTAACATCAAGGCTACTCTATTCAACCTTCTTTCATTTCTAGTATAAGCTATTCATTTTTTTCTAATGGAATAATCATTCCGCGTACCAAACGTACTCTAATTAAACCTTACCTAAAGTTTTACAATTCACAGAATTACTAGTTCTAGTTCTTAATGATTTCATAGAAGGAATTTTCCTCTTAAGAATGCTGAGCTTGCTTGACAAAAAAGATAGTGGAAAAGAAGAGAGAATTTGGTATATAATCACGTTCAGGTTCTGGAAAAATAGTTCTAAGATTCAAAACTCTGTTTCCACTTCTCAATCTTCTTAGCAACCAAACACGTCAGATGTATACAGTGAAGGCTTAAAACCAGTACATACATATTTCAGTAAAAAGTTTTGCACTCCATGACATCTAAATGCTTATAATAACTTTTGCGAAGATACTTTAAAGATATTGTATGCTTCCGTACCTCTTGACAAAAACCAGGTGAGTAGCTATTCATAAACACAGAAAACAATCCTATACTGGATAATCCTGTTCCAGACTGAAAATCAAATTATCTATTGAAAATAAGTAGCTTTTCAGGTACTCATCACCGCTTGAACACTAGGAATTGAGATCTTAGTCAGTAAACACACTTCATATTGACCCTATTAGCCTAAGCGAGTTGTTCAAGTAACATGACACATTATTGAGAAAAGCAAATAAGAAGGCTAATTACTATGCAAGAAACTTATTCTTATCAGTGGCAAGAATTCTACACAATTATTAATCATCAGAAAAGAGAGCGCCGTCAAGCAAAATGAGTTCTGTACTTTTTTTCAGTTGGCTGGACTAATAAAAAATAGCCACATTTAGGTAGAATGTAACACATCAAGGAAATATGTGCTTAATATATAAAGTCAATGTCACATGTTCATACAGGAGGGAAAATCATACGGATGCATTTGAAATATTAAGTCCAGATTAGAAACTTTTTTTTGATAAATCAGTCCAGATTAGAAACTTAGAATAACAAATGAATTAGCACAAGATGCAACCTGGAGTAAAGGTGGCTTCAAATCTGGATTTTTTTCTGCGAAATTCCTAGTATAGAATGCTGCTAAAGCGCTGCAAACAATACCCATCAGGTTAAAAAATTATCAAAGCACATATAACTGGTCTATTAAAGGGAAAAAAGGATTATACAGGAAATGTTCATTTGGCATGCATGAATTACATTTAGAGATTAACATTGCCACACTAAAGGATTTTTTCTTCAAGAATTTTTATCACTGGACGGCCGTCTTTGACTTAAATATTTCTCGCTTTCATTTTTTTCTTGATTTTTTTTCTTTTGCTAGCTAGGTGTTTCTCTTGTATCTTCCTTCCTATGTATTTGGGTTGTGCTTTTTGCACTTTTTAATAAACTGCGTTTACTTTGGTGTTTGTAGAGGGAAAGGAATGATATAAACTTTGAGGACAGGGAGAGATCATTGGAGAAAATCTTATCTATGTTCTATGAAACTTTGTTTCTTTGGATGGCGGCGGTTGTCTCCCCTCTATCTCTTAGTTTCAATAATTTTCTTGTTCGTTTTACCCCTCCTAGTTAGAAGTTTATTTTGTATACTTCTTCTGTACTTAGAGATGCCTTATGCTTTTAATGAGATTGGCTTTTTACTTATTAAAAAGAAAATATTGCACACTATTCAGCTAGTAGAGGAAACAGAAGAATTAAAAATGAGAAGCAGAATTACATTTATGCTAGAGAAATAGGAAGCCACATATGCAAGAGATTGAAAAGCAACCTTACTATCAGAATGCTTTTCAAATAAATGTTCACCTAGGCCTAAGTCAACTGAATGAGCTATACATTATCCTTCATTTGAAATTTTCTTTGAGGAATAAAAATAAACATAAAAAAAAAAATGGCCATTACTTTTCCAACCATATGGAGAAAATGAATACCAGCAGACAAGACAATAAATTAATATAAAGAACATAATCATATCCCTATGGCCAACTTACAGTTTTTGCACAAAACATTGTCCATACACCTCTTCCAATATCAGCCAAAAATTAAACAAGCTACCTTTTTTTCTTTATTATTTTCAGCTATTTTGAAATTTTAATAATCTTCCTTTCCTACACAAACTTTCAGCAAAATTGCAGCTTCTAGTTTTTACCTGAACACATACTAGATTGATGCCAATATAAAAAATGCATAACTCAGCAGGGTTGAATGTGAAGTTTAATAAATCTAATAAAAAATGATACAAGTAGATTCTGTAGATTGATGCCAATATATAAAATCCATAACTCAGCAGGGTAGAATGTGAAGAATAAGAAATCTAATAAAAATGATACAAGTAGATTATGTACAGTAATTTTTTGTGGACCTTTGTTAATACCTGCTGGCAGCAGAACTGGAGTGAGACAAGCTAATCATGCGTTGGGCAAGGGAGACCATCATAAGTGACTGCATCGCACTAAATTCTGATGAGGATTTCCAGAGCTGAAATATTTTTTCAATTTCTCAGGAAAGTTTTCAATGTCTCAAGGAAAAAAAAATGGAGGGAGCCAAGCAAGAAAAACATGTTCCAACATTTAAAACAGTTGATCCAAAATACCTCAAGAATAGCACTCAACCCAGGAAATGTCAAAGTCAAAGACCCTTTGTCCCCTAGCAAACCAGAAGCTACAATAAGATTCTCTGGCCTCTTTAGCTTCATGTCAGTTATAAGCAAATCATCAAGCTCACAATCTACATTCCACAAGTGCAAAAATGATAAGGTAAATCGAAGTGAACATTCTTCAAGTGATCTAATCCACTCAAGCTCTTCTATAGAATCAATCGAACTCTCATTTACATCAGAACCATCATCTATATTCTTCCCACGGGGACTTGGTCTCTCAGTAACCTGTTCCTTCACATAGGTACCATCTAGCTTATCACTGCCATTGGCAGTGCATTCACCCTTCTGATGAAGAAACATCAACGACCCAAGGTCAAAAATCAGTGTAGCAATTCCAGGGAATGGGCAATAGCATTTAATGGAAGGCTTGTTGCTTTGAAGGATAGATGGAGTGGTTGGAAATGGTTTTGCAGAAATTCCTTTGCCAACATGTGCATGTGAAGTGTTGGGCTCAATTATATTTGCCATACTCCGCACCACATTTGACGAAGTGACCAACTTCTCTATATTATTTAGATTACAATGAGAAAAGATTTCATCCTCAATTATTGGAAGATTTAATAAGGAAACTGAGGTATTTCCATTCAATACAGTGCCAGATATTGAATTCATGCTGATGCCTTTACAAAAATGGTCAAACATTGAATGAGAAGCGGTCCCACGAAGAACCCGCTCCCGAGCACCTGTCTTTACATCCCAAATGTACAAAACACCGCTGGCATCAGATGATCCTGAATGGTTTCGGCAGAGGCATGCAATATAACCTCTTACACCATCCCATACAACTTTAGCAGGAAAGCTGGGGTGTCCAGGAAACATTCTCTCAACTCGTAAAGTCTCGAGAGACGCCAGAGCAACGCATGAGTCCTCCCCAATTGAGAGGAAGCAGTCACTCCAAGGACGGTCGGTCCGGGATGGGGGAAGAATTATTTGGTGCACTGGAGCCACATGTTGGTGCATTACGGTAATGAGATTTCCTGTGTCAAGATCCCATATACGAACTGTGCAGTCCATACTTCCAGAAATTAAAACCTGACTGAAACTCCATCCTTTGGCAGTGTTTACCATCCGATGTGCTGCCAAACATAATACAGCACCTGTGTGCCCTAGAAAATATTGTCTGGATACATGTGAACCCACTTCATGGAGTGGACTATTAGCAGAAGAAGTTGGTCCATGAAACAAATTAAATCTTACAACCTCTACTTCCCCACTAAAGAAGCCATACACAAGAGCATAAGGTGCAATGATATTTTCTGAAATAACCATGGAAGAAGATACAATCCGTCCCTTATTGGACTGATAATCTGCAAGTATATTGTCACCACTTATTGGACTTGGCACAGAAGCTTGCTGAGAACTTAACATATTCTTCCCGTCACTGGGGCCCTCAATTTCATGAAGTGAAGTAGAGTTTGCAATCCAGTCAATGAAAAAACTGCTTCTCCCATGCATTCTAGACTGCCAGCACACTTTTCCATGGTCATCATGTTCTGAATGTAGTGACCAGATTGTGAAGTGGGGTTTCCACTGTAGAGGTTCTTCAACATAAATGCAAAGTGATTCAATGCAAAGAAGATAACGATTCAATTGAATGAAACAAACTGATAATCTTACATCAAAGGGATGAGAAGCGGTAGGGATCTCACAAAGAGGTTCACACTTGAATATATTATTTAAAAATGATATAGCATACACCACTGCAAAACCTTTATTATTCCACACTGCAAAATTGGTTGTAGATATTCCATGAAGTTCGCCAGCATTCAGCTTACTCCCATCACTTTCAAGAAACATTCCCCCTATAACATGTGATTCCGTAGACTTAACTTCTTGACAAAGGAAATTGTCCACAAAAGAAATCTCTCCAATTTTAGCACCATTGGTCAATAGTCTAAATATACATTGGTTTTTCAAAAAAAAAACTATAACATTCCCACAGGTTGCAATTGACACAACCTGCCCACCTTCGCTCAACCCATCTTCCCAAACATTCATCTCCAGCTGAGAAGAACTTTTATGCAGACCAGTCCCGTCATCCCTATTCTGATGGGGATCCTTTAATATCGGAACCAACTGCAGCCTACCAAATGAATCAGCCATGACTACAGAATGCTTCTCTTTGTGCTCCATGGACGAAACAACAGCCATAAACTTCAATGAACCGATAGATAAACTCCCATGAAAAACGGTTTGGACAATCATAAGGGTATATGTATCAACGATAACTATAGCGCACTTCGGCGGTTTTCTGTGCTGGGACTCTCTATCCACTGACTCCTCACCTCCTTCCATGGAATCAATGGAATGACGACTGGACATATGAACAGTGTCTAAAAAAGAACAGCCAATACACATATATCTTGCATTTGAAGGCAATGTTCGAACCATGGATGGACTGCCTACCCAAGGTGGCAATTTCCTCCTTCGCCTACAATGCCCACTGCTTCTGCTCCACACGCACATCACACCATCAGTGCACACACTAATTAGCGCAGCACAATAATCAGAAGTAGAGGTGCCCCCAGCGTCAGTTGAAGAATCCAGCCTTTCATTTCCTGACACCACAACAGGATAACAAATGCCAAGATCAGCTATGGGTGCAGCATGGCCACACAACATAGCTATTGGTTTAATTTCCTGTCCAAATGAAAACTCATCAGATTGGTGCATTATCATTTTTTTTTTTATTATTTCTATAAACTGTGGAGAAACAAAATTCATTTCAAATCTCAAAAGATTTGTGAGGATCAAGGAAAAGGTGACAATGCGCGATGTTGGAACGCCTTTTGCTATTGGGATTTCAATCTTAATTTTGGCCTTAACATAGAAACAAGAATATTGTTGTGACAAAACGAAATTTAAGATCCCCAAAAAAATAGAAAATAGGATAATAAAAAATAAACTAATCACACAAAATACCAAGATTTAAGTGGTTTGGCTTAACAAGCCTACATCCACCGGCGGAGACGATCCAGAGAAAATTCACTAACAAAAAATAGAGTACAAAAAAGTAGTAGGCAGAAAACCACTCAAATCCAAAGCCCAATACACTCAAATCTCACTTTTATACAAAAGAAAATTAATAACAAAAAAGAGAAAATACTCTTAATCCTCTAAGTACCGTGCGGCACCTACACTGTGAGAAAAATAACAAAAAGACTTGCAATGGGCTGCTCTCTCTCCCATGCACTACACTGTGCGTTCTCTCTTTTTCCACACCTTGGCTATGCAGCAAGCTCATCCTTATATAAGGTTGAGCAGTCGGTTAGAAGGATTCCTCATACAACCTAGAGTAGAAGTCACGTGAACTCCAAATTGTAGTAGTAGTACAAAAACCAAACCAAGAGAGAAGTTTATTGTTGGGCCCCACATGTTTATTGACTTGAGGCAATTCAAGACATACACAACAAATATAAACCAACCAAGTATCTGTGGTTAAAGAAAAATTGAGTCAAATAAAGAATAGCACTAGACTGACAGACAACTAAAATATGCTGAGAGATGTTAATTGAGGCTAAATTTGGTTACCAAAAAAATATAGGAAAAGATAAGGATTGAAACTATACTTCCAAGGTTTAGACTCCATAAATCTATCTTAATTAATATACTAATTTAAAAATAAAAGGTAGAAAATAAAAAAATAAAAAAAATGCTAGTCTCATGTGAATCTTATGGTAACAAATTGAGGTTTTGGATTGAAAACAAATAAAGAAAGAGAAGAAGAAAATAAGCCAATCACATATAACACCAAAATTTCATGGTTCAGCTTGAAAACACACATCAGCGTGCGGAGACGATCGAGGAAAAATGCTCTAACAAAAGATTGAGCAGGTGAAAACAACACTCAAATCCCAAGCCCGAATGCACCCAAAGCCTCACTCACTCACGTGATTATCTTTCAATCTCAAAATAGCTACAAGGCGACTCCCTACATGGGTGGACCACTTTGGGACAAAGGCCCACTTGAATTTTTGTACTGAAGCCATTGAATCTTTGGAAACAATGCTTACTATAGACTCACTAGAAAAATAATTTCCCTCTCTAATTCCTATTTCTTATTGGACAGGGAATACCAAATTACTAATGTCTCGAATTCCTTCCACATTAAGAACCCAAAAAACTTCTCAAAATAGGAATTTGAGGCAATCTTCAACAAACCTAATTGAACTAGAATTGAATTTTAGGAGTAAATTTTTAAGAACGAAAGAAGAAAAGCATAAAACATACAACTCGAGCATTGAATTTCTCTCTTTTTTTTCTCATACATTTTCTCAGGAAGCCGCATGTCAAATAAAAAAACAATTCATTTGAATCATCTAAGAGCATTGGTGCGATACTCGGCTAACAGTTTTAGTTCAGATATTTTAACAAACAAGTGGTGAGCGAAAGCAATGGGAAAATTGTAGAGAAGCGAGTTGGAGTACCGGGTTGGGATCAGCGGAGGAGAGGCTCCACCACACGATGGAGCCATCAGATCCGCCGGTGTAGAGAGTCGGAGGCTGGTTCAGCACGGCGGTGGCGGTGACTCTGTGGGACGGAGGCGTGTCTGACCATATGCACGCCACTGATCGGCACTTCATTGACTCAGTGAGTCGATGTGAGCGGGCGAGCGAGCGAAAGATAAGTGGGACGGAAAAGCTTTACGAAACGTAAGAAGTTTCCGGAGGGTGATTCCGTGAGCCTCTGACGTGGAGTGATGTTGGGCTCTTTTTCTTTTCTTTTCTTTGTTTAGTTATGACATGGCATTTCACAAGTGAAAAAAATAATAATAAGAAAAAAGACAGGTTATTACCTCTCCATCTCCATCTCCATCTTGTCATTTTTTATAAAAAAAAAAATCAATCATTAAATCTTAAAAATGTATGTAAAAGTCATACAAATTTAATAATAAATTTTAAAAAATATGAACAACAGATAAAAAAAATTAATATTTCTAAAAAAAAACAACAACATTAAAAATAAAATCAAGATGACCTTTGAACAGAATGATCTATTTGTTATATGAGGTTAGAGGAGTTTATTAAATTGATAGATATTCATAGAATTTATAATTTTTACATGTATTTTTAATAAAAGATAGAGCTTTTTTTTAAATTGAGTTAGAAAAAATTTCTTCAAATTAGTCTATAAAGTTGTCATATATGATGTGTCTGTAAACACCCAAGAAATACATATTATTTTAAGAGTAATAAAACATGTTAACTCTCATATCTTTTTTATGTTTATCAAAATTGACTTGACTTTTAAAATTACCATTCAATCAAATGAATAATGATCTATCATAAATCTAATGGTAATTTTAAAAACCACATCAATTTTAATAGACACAAAATAGACATAGAGATTGATATATATATAATTACTCTTTTTTTAATATCATGTATTTCTTATATGCTTAAAAGACATAATTATCTTATAAATTGGGTTTGAAAAAATTTCTTTAACTTAATTTGAAAGAAAATTTGTCATTTTAATTGGAGAATCATATCATATTTAAAAGCTAAAATAAGGCAAAAATCATACCGATAGCATTACATTTGAATGACGTATCTCAATTCAATAGATTAGGAAAGAAATTCTGTCGATCTAAACAAACTTTGTTACTAATTTGAACAGAAAAAAGTAAGAGGCAGTGATTTTTAAAGCAGAATAATCTTTTGGCTTTAAAGATAGGGAACAATTTTAAAATTGCATCACAATCTAAGAATCAATTTCTTGAGTTTGAAAATGCTAAGACAAAGACACTTATAAAAATTTAACAAAATCTAAATCCGTTATTTGGCTGTGAATCAAAGAACCGACGTGTCTTTTTCCGTGTCCGACCAGTACTTTTTTTTTTTTTTTTTCTATTCATGGTCCGACCAGTACCTGGAATCCTAGGAGAAGGACTATATATAAGTGGGTCACTCTACGCAACTTTCCCTCCACTCTTGCTAGCTCTTCTCTGAGTTCTCTCTCAGATATCCACGCTCAGAAAATCTCACTTTCTCGACGATGGTGATTCTCTCTAGCGATCTCCAACCAATGGCGACGGAACTCGCTGAGAAGGCCCAGGAAGCCTTTTTGGACGACAACTTTCAACTGGCCGTTGACCACTACACCCAGGCCATTGACTTGACCCCCAACGACGCCAATCTTTATGCGGACCGAGCCCAGACCCATCTCAAGCTCAACAATTTCACTGGTACTTCGTCATTCTCTACTGGGTATTCGTAATTCTATTTGTTGCTTTTGTTTTTCTAGTTTTTTGTTTTTTTTGGAGATTTTATTTTTATTTTTATGTTTGATGGGGCAGAAGCGGTGGCCGATGCAGACAGGGCAATTCAGATCGATCCTTCGTTGGCTAAGGCTTACCAGCGTAAAGGGTGCTTAATTCTAATCGTTTAGTTGCATTATACTATTGAAGACTGTTTGGAATATCTTTTTTAAAAAAAGATTTTTGGTGATGTAGTTATGTTTTTTGATAGTAATCGCTAATGTGTTTATGATTTTTTCCTTCGTGTCCCTCGTAATCTTGAGGCTTTACAGTCCAATTAGTTCAATAATGATCGGACCCAGTTAGTCCAATTAGTTCTAAAGCAGTCTAATCCTAGCTTTAGATGTTGATTTACAATGTATCACAAACTGCCTTCTTCTTTTTCAATTTAATGAGTGTTATAAAGACGTTGAATTGTTTTTTTCTTGATAACAATTACCGCTGTAACTTCTTTGCTGAGTTTTTACTTTGTAATTGACAGCACTGCCTATATTAAGCTTGGTGACTATCATTCTGCTAAGGCAACCCTTGAGATAGGTGCATCTTTGGCGCAGAATGATTTCAGATTCATCAAGTTGATTAAAGAATGTGATCAGCACATCACAGGTATGTGATTTGGTGGTGTGGCGTTTTTGATATTTGTCTTCAACCAGTTTGGACTCAAATATTTTGAAGTTTTTGGAAGTAAGATTGAGTTTTTGTCTTTGGTAGTTATAGTACGCTGGTAGATGAATTATTTATTAGGAGCTGTTTACATAGCTTATATTATATAACCCCAAGGGGTTGGCTCAAGTGGTAAGGGTCTTAGTCTTTGTGGTAGTTCTATGAGGTCTGAGGTTCGAATTTTTTTGAGTGCAAACAATTTCTTGGGGCTAGCCCGCCAGTGAAGCTGGAATATTATCCGATCCGTGTGAAGAGGATGCTTTACACGGATCCGAGATTTAGCTGACATGGATGAGTATACGAAGTGGCCCTGCCTTGGAGGGGTTCCTCGTCATTAAAAAAAAACATAGCTTATATTATATATGATTGGTTTCAGATGTTTGTGCGGAGGAAACTACACAAGATCTGCCACCTAGTGCTGCAACTGCTTCCGTTGCCTCTGGATTATCTGATGAAACTGTTGTAGCTCTTGAAGAATCTAAGAACAATATGTCCCATCAGATGAGCACCATTACACCAGTCAGACCAAAATACAGGTTCTTGAAGTTTTTCTTGCTTAGTATATTGCATCTTGACTATGCAGATTTTTACCACAAAAATTAGTTGCCATTATTACTGTGTAACTTTCTATTGAACTAGTCAATGTACAAGTCCTCACATGTCATTTCACTTCATCCATTGCGCTCTGTTAATGTGGCCAGAGGCAATCTTTAGATGTAGATTAGGTTGGAGAGGAAGAGAAGGGAATCTTGAAGTGGGCTGCTTCGAACTATCTTCCTTCTTTTTTATTTATCTTTATGTGTACCTGCAGTGATATTTGACCATAAGTTGATATGAGCGATTTAATGAACTGAAAACCTTACTTAGCTATTGACTAAGAAGTGAGAAATGTAGGGAAATCCTCATAGTGGAATTACCCTGTATAAACAAATTATAATAATAAACGATCTCTCTCTATATATGTGCGTGCGTGTGTGTGTGTGTGTGGTTAGTTGTTGGGTGTGCTTTGTTTGCTTGATGTTTTCTACTAGAGTAAATTAGTGCTTATTTGGTAAAGTTTTTGAAAAGTGTTTTGAATTTTAGGTTTTGAAAAGAGTTTTTGAAGAAGTGACAACTGAGAAGTGTTTACGGTGGAGGGCCACATTTGGAAAAATGTTGTTTATAGGATCCCTAGAAGAAAATTGAAAACTGTTTTTGGAAAAGCAAAAAATTGAGAAGCATTGTCAAAGTATAAAAGGAAACAAAAAAAAAAATATGCTAGGGGTTGGCCTCCACGAGTGGCGGCCACCACCCCTTTACAGGAGGGGGAGGTGGGTCTCCTCCCCCCCCACTCCGCAAGGGACACACAGGGAGTGGAGTAACAAGGCCAATCTCTACACCTAAAAAAGAACATGTATTTTCAAAACAATCCTATATGAATGCGTCAGAAGTTTTTTGAGAAGTGTTTTGTTCTTTGTTTTTAGACAATTATTATGTGGTTTGTTTTAAAAAGTGTGTTAGTGGTGGGGGCCACATCTTAAAACCATTTGGATAAACGTTGTTTGAGAAGTATTTTTCAATTTTGAAATTGAGAATTATTTTTCAAAACTATACCAAATGCCCCCTTTGATTTCTGAGGGTTCTCAATACTACCAACATAAGACAAAATGTTGCTATGTGGAGTACCAAGCTAAATCGTTAAGGGTACTAGGGTTGTTTGTGCCCAATGTTGGACATACCAAGTTACAACTCTCAAGTTACAATTTTAGTATATCCAATGCAACAATAAGATGTATTGAACAGGGATAATTAATTTTCCTTGGGGGGTTTTTTTTTTTTTTTTTTTTTTTTTAGCCTCAGCTTTATGGTTTATCTGACTGTTGATGGCTGAACAGACATGAATACTACCAGAGGTCAGAGGAAGTGGTTGTCACAATATTTGCAAAGGGCATACCAGCAACCAGTGTGGTTGTTGATTTCGGAGAACAAATTGTACGTTGATCTTCTAGAAATATCATTTTTTTTTTCTCTTCATAGCTTGTGCTTTTATTTACCCTCTGTAAACTGCTGAGGCTTGGTTGATTGTTCTGTTTCAATATTCAGATAGCTTTTGTGGTATTATGTCAAATTGTTGATAGGCTACTTTGAATCTTCTTATCTTGCAGCTAAGTGTCATCATTGATGTCCCTGGTGAAGATGCTTATCGTTTTCAACCTCGATTGTTTGGAAAGGTATTGCATGAACATCATGGCACCATGGCATTGTTTCTTGCATGGATCATATAAGAAACTATATTCTTTACCCTGAACATTACAAGGGCATTACAAAGTCCAAGCCATATAGCAATTAGTGAAAACCCTTTGTTTACTTCTCCTTGAACTCCGAATGTGTTTGTTTCACCAGTAGAGAAAACAAAAGAGAACTCTATTTCTCTCTTTCTACCAATTGTTTGGTTTGTAAATGAGAAGCAAAAAGAACGGAGAAAGTGGAGCAAATATTTCAGAATTTCCACTTTAGGCGAAGGTTTGTATGAAAGTTGGGGGTTAAGCAGAATAGGCACCAAAGTTTTCTGTTTCTTCCACCTTTCACTTTTTCTAACAAAATAAGGGAATAATGTGTCTGTCTTTTTTATTTTTTCTCTGCTTTGTTTCCTCTTGTATAAAGTGAACCAATGGAGAATTAGCAAGACTTATTATGGCATAGGCACCACTTTGAACCTCTATATGTGTCAAAAGCTGTCTATGTCACTCATATTTTTGTACATCAGCCTATCTATAAGTCAGTGAGGTGTTAAATGTACATGCCTTTTGTGCTTTTTCCAAAACAATATCCATAAGGATTGGTTGCTTGATCCATAAAGATGCATGAATACTTGTAATCTGATTTTGTTTTCTTTGTGTGTGTGTGCGTGGAAAAATAGATACTACCTGAGAAGTGCAGATATGAAGTATTGTCAACTAAAGTTGAAATCCGGCTTGTGAAAGCTGAATGTATCAACTGGCCATCTCTTGAATACAGCAAGGAAATTGCAGTAACTCAAAAAGTAAATGTCCCATCAGGTAAGCTACATGTCTTCATCATACATACTTCATATATAGCCGTATTACTGTTTGTAGAAGTCCTATCTCTATTATATAGCTACTGTGGGTGCCGCTCGATTATTGAATATTGATACCGTACTCCAATTGAACTTCATGATTTTTATAGTAGATGCATTATACCAAAAGCATCTTATCTTGCATATATGATCTCCATTGTTACCAGTAGAACTAGAAGAGATCTTTATTATTTTCTTGGTTGTTAATTAACTTGCTTCCCGTTATAAATTTTCAGATGGATTTCAAAGACCTGCATATCCATCTTCCATGCCAAGAAAAAAAGATTGGGATAAGTTGGAGGCACAATTGAAGAAAGAGGTATTTAAGCCACCTTACTTTATATTGGTGGATTTCTGTTTTAGAATACTTCCCCCCTCCCCCCTCAGATAAAAGAAAACAAACAACAGTAAAGAAACCACTAAATTGCCAAAATAAAAACAACACAAAACCTTTGTCTTTATTATCTACTTTTTATTCATGTTATTGTTCCATTGAGGAATTAACCTCACGATCTGAAATCCAGGAGAAAGAAGAGAAGCTGGATGGTGATGCGGCTGTAAATAAGCTGTTCCGGGACATATACCAAAGTTCAGATGAGGACATGAGGAGAGCTATGAGCAAATCTTTTGTAAGATTCCTACACTTTTGTTTGCTTGTAAATGCCCTGCACAATTCAAGATAAGAACAAGTTCAGATATTTACATAATCTGGCTTCAGATATCTCCTCTTAGAGTTTGCCTCTCTTTCCATACTGGCTGGCCCAGACTTGTCCATAATCTGGTTTATTTTCTCTGTTATTCCCTCCTCTCTCTCTCTCTCACACACACACACACAACCATCTGGTTGCTTCGAGCAATTATTGGAATTATACAATAATTGTAGCGTCGGCAATACTGATTTTACCAGCTCTCAGTTGACCATGTCCTGATACAGTTATTCTATTTTTCTTCTTGCTGCTTTCTTTTTTTCCTTCTAAATTCTTCCTTCAGAGGAGCAATCTCAGTTTCTTGTAGTATTTCCTTTTTCTTCTTAAATTCTTTGAAAGTTCTTTAATATGAAAAATTACAACATTACAGGTAGAGTCAAATGGGACAGTGCTGTCAACAGATTGGAAAGAAGTGGGTTCAAAGAAGGTGGAAGGCAGTGCTCCTGAAGGTATGGAGATGAAGAAATGGGAGTATTAATGCAAGGCGCCCACTAAGATAATAGTGGCTCCAGGATCTTATTGTGCTCTATCAATATTAGCCTTTCTGGTTTTTTTTTTTTTTTTTTTTTTGTTTTTGTTTTTTTGGTTTGTTTTGTTTTGTGGCATCTACTTGTGTCTAAGTTGTAAATGAGGTACCATCCCTAATTAGGTTGGATTATGTTTTGAAGTCACTGAAATTGGCTTAAAGTTTCAACTCTATCTTGCGTTGAAGAGGACAACTTGAGTAATGTGGGTAACATTTTGGGTTTGTGGATAACCTTAATATTTTCTCTAATTTCTTTTCATTTTTTTAGACAAATAATATATTTATCCTACTCTAATATCAATAGGGAAGCAAAAAATTGAATCTGATTTGCGTTTTGAAAGTGAAAAACGAACCTCATGTAGGAAATCCAAGATTCATTTTCATGTACAACACATTGTACCTAGTTCACTAGGTATTCTCTGAAGTTAGAAGCTCCTACTCCTGTTAGCTCCCTGCCTTAATACGATACCTACAACTTGTTTATAATTCTTTGACACGTGTTTGCATGTGATAGGAGCTACATTAGTTACTTTTTTTTAAAATTTTCTTTAATTATATATTGACACGTGTTAATAAGTTGTTAAAGAACTATAATTTTAGAGTCTTCCACTACCATAATATAACATATCCTCAACATTCTTTAAATACAGAAAAATAAATGCTCGCAAACTGTGAAGTTCTATGGCAGCGAACTGAATAGAGTCAATTATAATGATCCTACTATTGTGAAAACTAGCATAAAAAAATATGCTAGACATGCTCAATTGGGAGAAATTTTTGAATTAGTGATATGGGTTTAATTCATTAGTGCGGCTTAGCTAATAAGTAAAAGGAAAAAGTTCACATTCCCTCCTCAAACTATCACTCAATTGACAATGTCTTTTCCAAACTTTCAATTGCGACAATATCCCCTCCAATCTACCAAATAATTGTCAATGTCCCCTAAAAACGAAAATACCCTTAATACAATAAAATAAAAAATTCTATAAGAAAAAACTAAATAAAATAAATTATTAATATTATTATTAAAAAACAAAAAACAAAACAAAAAATTAATTAATTTTTTTTAAAACACTACAAACCAATTGGACAAATTCAAGAATAAAAAAAAAATTATAAACATTTTCGTTTAAAAAAATTATTTTTTAAAAAATACAAATAAAAATAAAACTTATTATTATTATTATTATTTTCGAATTCATAATGGCTAGAAAAAAACGAAAACTAAAACTTAAAAAAAACATCTCCAACCCAATTGGCAAAATTCAAAATTTAAAAAAAAAATTATAAAGATTTCGTTTAAAAAATTTATTTTTAAAAAATAAAATTAAAAAATGATATTTGATCTTATTGAAAAATCTGTATGGTCATTTTTGTCTTTTTGTTGGTTTTGGAAGAACATTGTCACAATTGAAAGTTTTGGAAAAAGATTATCAATTGAGTGGTAATTTGAAAAGGGTATCTGAACTTTTCCCTAAGTAAAATTAGAGAGGTAAAAAGGCCAAAAAAACCATTGGTTGGTTCTACTACTTGCCCCAAAAAAGGGTTATAACTGTATATGCAAATTTAAAACCATCTTTCAGCCAGTTATAGAACAAAATCACAACCCATATGCTAGCATTACTAATACTAGTAACAAATCACAACAAAATGCACGAGTCCTACTAAAATGAGAGGCTCAACCGCATAGTATATTGTCAAGATAAAGAAGGTAAACAGATTCCCTTCTTTTCTTTCTATAAACAAAATACATTCAAAAGCTGCACACAGAAAATTCTAAAATCTATAACCAATTCAGTCTTCCTGAATATACAACCTCCCCAAAAGTGTCGAGTCAACATTGATGCATGTCTATAGAACGCTCAAGCAGAATATTTGGACCTCAACTCAAGCAGCTGGATCTATCATTGGGTATTAGGTGTTTGAGGACTGCAGGCATTTCTACTATTTGCAATAAAAGCCTGCAGGTGCGGTGGAACGCTAGATGCCGGAGGAGTCAGATTTGTCGGTGGTCTTGCAGTTTGAGCTGTTTGGGTTGGCTGAATCATGAATTGGCTAAGAGCAGCAGAATAAGCCTGACCTGACAGGCTTCCACGCATTCGACCTGAGGGCCGCCAATTCTGCTCTGATGTTGAGTCCAGCAAACCATCAGCACTTGGAGCTGCTTGTGACGTTCCTCCCATATTCCCTCTCTGCTCCCACATTCCCTCTCTGATCCCATCAGCGTTCACTGGCAAAGAGTGCCCAGTTCTAGATGTTTGATTTACAACTGGCATAGTTGGTGCCTGTCTACCCATCTGGACAGCAGGTCGCTGAGCAAGCCAGCTGGCCTGTTGGTTACTGGTACTACCTGCTGCATGACTGATTCCCACTTGTGCGCCACCTTGCAGGATTTGGGTTTGTGGGAGGTGTGTAGGTCGGGTAGTGCTTGAAGATTGACCCACTGGCTGCGGCATCCTTGGGTTAAAAGCTTGCTGCAGGTGTGAATTATGGAAATCAGTTAAAAGCCGAGAAGATGGTCTGTAAGAACTCTGCAATTGACTAGGAGTTGACATGAGCAAACGATCTTGGTAATCCCGGTTCTGCAGGTTTCATGAGAAGCAAAAACATGAACATAAGACAATGCAGTAAAAATTTTATTGACAGGTATGTCTGCGAACAAACATCAAGGAAAAAAAAAACAAAAACAAAATTAAAAGCAAGGGCCCAAGCCGCCAAACAAGAAAAATATTATCCACAATTCAAACAAATTGGAACACTTGGACCAAGATCAAGTCAATTGGTGCTCCAGGATTTCCAACTTGTTTAAGTACTGGTAACCACCCAGCTAATTAAAAGTACAAAGAACACAAAATACAGTTCAATGTAATTTGATTCCAACAATGAAGATGAATGAATATAGGACACCTGAGGTGGAGTCATGTGTGCTCTAAAGTGCTGCTGCCTTTCCATGTCACTAGATATGGTATTGAAAGCGTCAGTAGTGGGTGCCACAGAACGGGCAACCTGAGAAGAAATTGAGGAACCATTTGGAGTCAAAGAATTCAAACTACTCCTTGGTCTTTGTTGTGGATTTGGTGCCCGAGACTGGGCTGGCAGGGCTTGAACCGCTATTGGAGTCCTGCTCACATTTCTGGGTATTGATGGCAACCTCCCATATTCATTGTTGACAACAGAATTTACATATTGTGAAGGTTGTAACTGAAAATCATGGGGCGAATTTTGACTTTGCATTATGGGGGTGGTGAAATTAGTAATCCCACGCCCCTCAGCTTCTTGATTAAGTGCAGGAGAAACAGCATCAGTCAACACAGGAGACCGCATAAGATTAGCAAGGATGGGCTCAGAGATACCACCAACTCTTTGGGCATTTGACCTAGCACTGGAGTTCATGGACCCGTAATTCAAATAAACTCCAGACCAAAAGTCATCCTCTACTTGACCAGCAACATTACTACTAGCTCCACTAGTTGGGTTCAATTCTGGTGACAAAGTTAAATTTGTAGCCAATGGAAGATTAGCCAGCAAAGGTTTCCTGTCTTCAGTGTCACTATTGCTCGTTGCTTCCATCTCATCATTATCCTCAGTAAGATCCAAAACATTAGGAAGGAAAGTTGAGACTCGGGTAGATTCTAGCCCTTCAATCTTTTCTTTCTGGCAATTGAGATTTTCATCATGTGCCTGATCTACGTGGTCATCACTTCTCATTATAGCCTTCCATGATCCATCTGCAGAGATAATCACTTCATCAACATTCTCTCCCACCTCTCTCAGGACCTGGGAGGAAGAATAATGCTTAATCAATAAGAAAAAAGAAGGAAGAGAAGAAAAGAAAAGTAAAAATCAAATGGAAAGTGGAAACCCAGAATTACTTGCCTTCACCATATTCTGATCAAGACAAATGTCCAAGTAGCAGACATACTGATTACAATGTGGGCAGCGCCAGGATGGTCTTCTTGAATTTATATGAAGATAGTTACTGAAGTCGAAACACTATAGCAAGCAAAAGTAAGAGAACAACAGCAGCAACAACAACAACAATAATAATGACACAATGATAATGAAGACTAAACAAAATAAGAACTGGAAAAGCCATATCACTTTGTGCACAATTTTAAACATCACTGAAGTTTGAAGGCAATGGAAACAGACACATATGTAGATCAAGGATGAGTTTACATGTCCCCACAGTTTGTTACAAAACATATTCAGCATACTGTAAACATGGATGAAATCATTGTATATGTGTGTGTATACATATGTACATATAAGGGTGCATTGTACTTTCTCCCCCTAAACTATAAGGTTATTTGCATCGTTGCCCGCAAACTATTCATTCCTATACTATTGCTGAATTCTCAGCAGTTCTTTTTCCCTTCTTTCTTGCTGAAATTCTCAGCAATCTCATCTCATAATCTCTCTAAGCTTCTTCTCCTCTTTTCTAAATCCTATCCACTTCATTCTCACCAGGTTCCAGGCAAGACCTCTGTTAGCCCCAATGTTTCAAAGACTGACCTGCATCATTAGGTATAACAGAAATGAAGAAATTCTGGCAGTATCAACCCAATAGTTTTAGGGGCTGAATCCTTAAATTTAAGGTTTAGGGGACATTGCAAACGACCTTATAGTTTAAGGTGTCAAATGCAATTTAACATATATACTAATATAAACACAGAGACACACACAGACATACACATATATGGTCATCACTTCTCTGTATTATATGTTAAAACTGCTCGGAGCACTCACCTGAAGATGTTTGCATGAATGTCCTTTGACAGGAGTCTTTATTCGCGTATAGCTGTTTGGGATTAAAAACCAAGATGGATCAATTAGCACAATATCAATAAATTTTTGTTTGTACAATGATATTGGAAACATGTCTTGATATAAATTTCCCTCTAGTCACTAGAAAAAAAGGAGGACGAGAAAGTAACGAAGAAATGAAACACAACTGAAGCTTATTAATCAATATCAGCACACGAAAAAAAAAAAAAAACTTATTAATGATAAAAAATAGTACCATCTTACGCACACTAACATTATCATACAGCTTGTTAATGCAAATTGTTGAACTCAAATATCAGAATCCCTTTCAGACATGCTGGAGCAAGATGAAGGAGGAGGGAGGGTTGACAAAACACAAGGAAATATAAAGTATATTTCAAAGCATTGTTTGATTCAGAACTTAAAGAAGTATATAGGGAAAATTACTGAATCACCCCCTGAGTTTTGGGCCCTCATCAAATCAATCCCTAAGTTTCTATTTTTAGCTCCTTGGGGAGGCATCACCGAATGTGGGGCCTGCTCAGGCAACCACGACTGGTGTTTTCCGGTATGATGGGGTTGCTCTGGCTAGGTTGTTGTAATCTGAGCACGCCAATAGTCTCTCTGATTTTGTCGGAGCCGTGTGCGCCGGTAGGTCTTGGGCTCAAATCGTCCTTCGAGGCAGGCGAAGATCTGCCTATTCAGTGTTCGCTGGTAGGTTCTACGATTTCGTCGGCTCCCAAACCCAAGCCTTCGAAGTTTTACAACTGTAAGTCTAAGGACAATAGATTCTTGAAGTTGGATGATAGCCTGATCATCGAGGCCATGTCTATGCTCAATGCTCCGCCTGATGAGTCTTTGGTCTTCAGCTTGAACCCCTGCCCCAATTCGCCGTTTGTCAAGATCGCAGGTCAGACTTTGCCAGAGGTTGCCCTGGATCCGGTGTCCAGGAGTGCTGCTGTCACGCATTCCCTTGTGGCAAGGGGTCTTCTACGGCTGGGGTTTCTCAATCTAAGTTCCTCTGTTGCAGCGCATGGTTGTTTGCCTGAGCTGGGTTTGGTTTGTTATCAGTCTCCTCCGGCATTGGATAAGGGAGGTGTGGCTTCGTCATCAACGTCGATTGTGAGGGATGATTTGGGAATCTCTCATCCTGTCACTCCCTTGGATTGGACTCATTTTTGTATTAATGATATTGGTCCGGTGGTGAGGCTTTTGTGTGAGGGGTATGAGAATCAGACTATGGCTCTTTTGACAGCCATTGAAAATGATCATCGTCAGGAGGTTAAGGATGCTTGTTCTAGAGGTAGAAGAGAGCTTCTTAACTTAGAATCCTCCATTACTATGAGGCGTCCTCAAGGCGTGGAAAAGGCAAGGCTCACGCTTTTTAGTGTTGAGCGCTTCATGTGGGTTTCGGGTTTAAGGGCTTTTAGTGTTTTACGGGTTTTTGGCATTTTGAAGGTTTTGGTGTTTTACGGGTTTTCTTTTTCTTGTCCTAGTTAGGTATTTTCCTTTGTATACTGCTGGTGTACTAAGAGCGCCTTACGCTTGTTCTTTTAATAAAATTTGACTTTACTTATCAAGAAAAAGTTTAGCTCCTTGAGTTTGTCCCCAATTATCAAATTGATCAATCCTTCCTATTTTGTACATATTCGGTCAACTTTCCTATGGAATTTGTATAAAATTACAAATATACCCCTTTTAAAAAAACAAAAAAAAAAAAATTAGGGTTGACTGTAGAGGAAGCCATAAGCATACAGCTTATCTTGGGTGTTGAGCCTATCCCAAATTGCCACCAAAGAATCAATGCATGCCTAAGAATCATCCTTTTTTTTTAGTAAGTAAAGCATAATTATTAAAAGCACAAGGGGTGCAACCCAAAATACACAGGAAGTATACAGAATAAATAAATTTAATTTAATTTTTTTTAAAAAAAAAAAACCAAGATCAAGAACAAAAAAAAAAAAAGAGCACAAAAATCTACGAAGTTAGAGACATCAAGAAGGGCATTAATAGAGATCCACTCGAAGGGGGATTTATGGAAGGAAGAAAAAAAAAAAAAAGCTGTAGATCCGAGCTCATCTTCTTACGATCATTGAAACTTAAAGCATTCATTTATCTCCAAATGCACCATATTAAACAAAAGGGATTACACCAAACAACATTAAAGTCATTCCAACTAAACCTTTTTTCCAGCATGCCAGGAGCTCCACCACTCGTCTAGGTATAACCCACTCTACTCCAAACATATTAAAAAATCAAATTCCATGTGTCTCTCAATATCACAATGAAGGAGGTGATCCAGAGTTTTCCTACCGCTTTTACAAATCAACACCAATTTATCATTATGATATGACGCTTGCGGAGATTATCCACAGTGAGAATTTTTCCTAAAGATGTTGTCCACATGGAAAATGCCACCCTCAAAGAAGCCTTAGATGTCCAAATGTTCTTTCAAGGAAAGTAGTAGTCAACGTTAGGGAGGAGAACTTTGTAAAATGTTTTGACCTCAAAAGATCATCTTTTGGAAGAAACCCAACAACACTCATCTTCATCTCCCCAACTCCTCCTAACAGAATATCAAGCATTGAAAAAAGAAGATACATAAACCACGTCACAATCATGCACCAATTTGATAATATTCATGTCCCAATGCACCTCGTCATTATGAGCAAACATATTTTAGCCACCAGAGCATCTCTGCCCCTTGCAATGCAAAATAATTTCGGAAAAGATTCCTGTAGGAAGATCCACACACCAAATGTCATAACAAAACCTGGTCCGAGAGCCATCACCTACCTCGATAGTAACCAACTAGAGAAGGCATCTCAACCCCTCCTAATATGTTTCCATAGAGTCACCCCATAAGGCCCAACAACTTTAGAGCACCATCCACCCACCAAACTACCATCTTTTTTATCCATAACCTAAAAAATGACTTGACACATACCTAGAAAATGTGCACTTTGTTCTGATCAAGAGCACATTTGGACTTTGCACTTAGGATCCATCATGCCCCTGAGCTTAAGTGCCCCTAATGCTTGTAACAACATTAAGGTTTTGTTTGGTATACGGAATTGCTATTCCTTGGAATAGCCCTTATTAAGAATAGAATGAGTAGAATAAATTAGCCTTGGAATAATCATTCTCATGGCTATAAGAGAATGATTATTTCTTCCATTAAAGGAATAGGCATTCCTCTTAGATTAAGAGGAATGGCTATTACTTCAATTGAAGAAATAGTCATCCCCTCATGACCATTAGAATAGATATTACAAGGCTTTCACTACACTCATTTCATTCTTAATAAAGGTTATTTCTTGGAATAACCTTTCCGCATACCAAACGTGTCCTAACACTTTTAACTTCCCTAAAAGGGCCTTATTGAAGATCCTCAAGTTTCGAATCCCCAACCCTCCCTCAGAAATAGGAGAGCACACCGAAGACTAGTTAACCAAATGAGTCAAATTTCCACCTAGTTAACTAGTCTTCGGTGTGCTCTCCTATTTCTGAGGGAGGGTTGGGGATTCGAAAATTGAGAACCTTCAATAGGGCCCTTTTAGGGAAGTGGCTATGGCGTTATGTGCATGAGAAGGAGGCTTGGTGGAAAATCGTTGTGGATGCTAAATTTGGTAGTATGGGGTGGTGTTCTCTTACTCCCACGAGGCCGCATGGAGTGGGGTTATGGAAAAATATTAGGAGGGGTTGGAGCTTATTCTGCATAGAGATGGGTCTAGGATCAGATTTTGGGATGATGTGTGGTACGGAGAGCTACCTCTCAAAGAAGCATTTTCGGTCTTATATGGCTTTGCCCGCAAGAAGGATGCGTTGGTTGTAGATCATATGGACTACTCTAGCAGCTCTCTTCAATGGGATGTTAGCTTTGTTCGCGCTGCTCATGATTGGGAATTGGACACTGTGGCTTCTTTCTTCACTGTTTTGTATTCTTTTCGTGGGAGAAGGAAAGAGGAAGACAAGCTTTGGTGGATCCCCTCCTGTAAGGGGAAGTTTGATGTTAGAAACTTTTACAAAGTTTTAGCACGTAATGATGCTCGGCCTTTTCCTTGAAAGAGTATATGGAGGACAAAGGCGCATGTGAAAGTGGCTTTCTTTGCTTAGTCGGCGGCTCTTGGGAAGATTCTTACCCTAGACAACCTTAGATGGAGACATGTTATTGTGATTAACAGGTTTTGTATGTGCAAAAGGCATGGAGAGTCTGTGAATCATCTTTTTCTTCACTATGAGGTCGCCGGTGTTTTGTGGAATACCATTTTCAGTCGCTTTGGGTTATCTTGGGTCATGCCTTTTCGAGTAATTGATTTATTTGCTTACTGGTCGACTGGGGGTTATTCCTAGAGTGCTGTTGTGTAGAAGATTGTGTCTTCTTGCCTCTTGTGGTGCCTTTGGAGGGAGAGAAATGACAGATTTTTTTTAGGATCAAGAAAAGACGCTTGAGGAGCTCAAATATTTCTTTTTTCATTCTCTTTTTTCTTGTACAGTTGCTTATTTAGCTCCCTTAGTTATCAGTTTTTCTGATTTTGTTGTACTTTTTTCTTTCCCTACTTAGGCGGTCCTTTTTTATACTTTCTGTATATCATGGCTGCGCTTTTGCGCTTTTAATAATATTTCTCTTACTTATCAAAAAAATAAAAAAAAAACATTGGCACTTATGAAGATTTATCTCCTTCCTCCCCACGCTCCCTTCAAGGTTGATATGGGCCACAAAGTTCCCAAAGATCGACACCTTGGGTGTTCCCATTAATTGAAAAAAGTCAAAGTTGATAATTTGTTTCTTATCACCATGTTTACGAAGCTTTATCTCCTCAATAATTAGTATATTAATAACATGCACACAAGATATTTACATTTTCATTTGTTCATATGTTTATAATTTGTCTATTTGTTCATATTCTTATACAAAAGGTATTTGTTCATACTCTTATACAAAAGGGAATAAAATAAAGAGCTCCAAAAAGTAGTAAAACATCAAGTTCTAAGCAACAAATATGGTATACCTTATTGGGCAATGAAGTGATATTCGCGATGGTCCCTCAACTAGGTCAGGATCTAACATCCAAAAGAATAAAGAAAGGAGATAATCATGCACTAAAGATCAATATAATGTCAAGGAAAGAAGTTCTACATGGTGCAAATCAATAAATTTTGTGAAACTACTAGAACCACAAAATTAATAAAGCAAAATGTCTCTACTTCTACATTTTAGGCATACCTGAATCAACTGCAGCTACAGCAGGCTTCACATAATCATGTAGCACCGGAGTTTCAGATGATGAAATCACACTCATGAACGCAACAACAATAACATAATGACCTAAACAATGATGAGAATTTCTGTTAGAACTGGATGAATATCACACTGTAGACAAAAAAGATTTGTGTTCAAGCTTACCATTAAACTGGCCTATAGCTTGAAGAAGATTTGTTCCATATTTAAGAATTGAAGTCACATTTGTTGGAAACTGTGGTCCAGTTTCCTGATAAAGGAAACAAAACACAAGCAGAGATATCAGATCAAGCCTATGCTACAATCAGCACCAAATGCTGTCATGCATAAAGTTATCCACAAAGTAAATGCAATTGCACAAACCATTAGAACATTAGTCCTTCTGTCTACAGGACTTCCATTCAGAAGAAAGCTACAGAAGTTAAAAGAAATGTTTTCAGAATAAATAGATAATAACTCTAGTATATTAAAAACAAAAAAGGAAAAAAAAAAGTCATACTTCACTTTGGGAGGACTTATAATGCATGCAGATGTCTCTATGTTATCTGTTTGTGCTACAAATAAACACTGCAAGCAAAACATAATGTAACAATTACAAAGTGAGATTTAAAAAATGACTATAAAGAATTTTTCCAAACTCGTGATAATAAGAAAAAAAAATAGTAAATGGGGTTAAAAAAAAATGCACATATAGACAAAACACTGCAAATGTATGATAAAAAATAATGGCACAAATCCATAGATTGAATCCGAATGAATGGACATTAGCAAAGTATAAAGCTAGAATAGTACGCAAAAGGCAAGCTGTCATGCATGTTGTTGACAAATATTAGACAACGCATAGAAATAGATCAGGGAAATAACAGACATAACAAACACATACACAACTATATACCGACATGCATAGAAGATGCAGTGTGGATTCAACTCAATTTGTTTCAAACAGAGAAATTACACCATTTTGGGGGCAGGGGTGTTCAACAAATTTCAGTCAACAATTGGGGTGAAGATTTTTTTTTTGGTTATAAGTAATGCAATTCATTAATAAGCGCAAAAGGGTGAAAACCTAATACACAGAATGTATACAAGAGAAAACCCTCACTAATAATGTAAAGAAGAACAGAAATCCACAAATTCAATAAAGTCAGAAAAGTGTGAAAAATTATAAGCCCTTGTCCATATATAAAGCGTTTTGACCTAGATGTTCTTGAGCTCTTCCACCGCCATCTCACGATCTTCAAAATATCTTGTATTTTGCTCTTTCCAAATGCTCCACAATAAGCACAAAGGGGACATCCTCCAAACAACCAAAACTAATCGACTTCCCAACTAACCTCGTCAACACCTAACAAGTCTCTTACCCTTCTAGGCATAACCCATTCGACTCTGAAAAAGGCGAAAAATCACACTCCATAATTCTTTAGCCACTTTACAATGGAAAAGAAGATGATCTATAGATTCCCTACTCCTTTTACACATGCAACACCAGTCCACCACTATTCCTTTTCTCTTCCTTTTACAATTGAGAAAAAAATGATCTATGGATTCCCCACTCCTTTTAAACATGCAAAACCAGTCCATAATTCTCTAGCCACTTTACAATGAAAAAGACGATCTATAGATTCCACACTCCTTTTACACATGCAACACCAGTCTACCCCCCCCCCCCCAAAAAAAAAGAAGCAAAGATAACATTAATCTTTGTTGGGAGAAATGGTGTTCTTGGATTGATTTTTGCATCTCTTCGGCGCGTTTCTCGGTGTTGGTTAATGGTTCTCCGGCTGGTTTCTTTAGCAGCTCTCGCGGTCTTCGGCAAGGCGACCCTTTGTCTCCTCTCCTTTTTGTGGTTGTTATGGAGGCACTAAGCAAGATGCTCACTGTCTCTGTCAATAGGGGTCTTTTCTCAGGCTTCTCTGTCGGTTCTAGAAATTCAGTAGCGGTGAACATTTCTCACTTGCTTTTTGCAGATGATACTCTGATCTTCTGTGGGGCTAACCCTGATCACTGCGCTTCTTGCGTGTGTGTTTCCTTGCTTTTGAAGGGGTCTCTGGCTTAAAGATTAATTTGTCCAAGTCAGAGTTGGTTCCTGTCGGAAATTGTGTTGATGTGGAAGGTTGGCTGACATCTTGGGTTGCAGGGTTTCCTCCTTGCCTCTGAAATACCTTGGTCTTCCGCTTGGTGCGAGTTTTAGGCCAAGCCTATCTGGAACGGGGTCATTGAGAAGATTGATCGTCGGTTGGCTAGTTGGAAACGGATGTATTTATCCAAGGGGGGTAGGATTACCCTCATAAAGAGCACTCTTTCTAATTTACCGACGTATTTGCTGTCTCTTTTCAGTATCCCCGCTAGTGTGGCTACCCGTATTGAGAAGCTCTATCGTGACTTTTTATGGGGAGGATTGGGTGATGAATTTAAATTTCACTTGGTTAAGTGGTCCAAGGTTTGTTCTCCTATTTCTGAGGGAGGATTGGGGATCCGGAGCTTGAGGACTTTCAACAGGGCCCTGTTAGGAAAGTGGTTATGGCGTTATGAGCATGAGAGAGGGGCTTGTGGAGAACTGTAGTGGATGCTAAATTTGGTAGTGTGGAGGGTGGGTGGTGTTCTCTTGCCCCTCTGGGCCGCACGGTGTGGGATTATGGAAGAATATAAGGAAGGGTTGGAGCTTGTTCTGTAGTTACACCAGATGTGAGTTGGGAGATGGATCTAAGATCAGATTTTGGGATGATACGTGGTGTGGAGAGTCGCCCCTTAAAGTAGCTTTTCCGGCCTTATTTGTCATAGCTCGTGAGAAGAATGCTTTTGTGGCTGATCATTTGGACTATTCTAGTGGCTCCCTTCAATGGGATGTCAGTTTTATTCGAGCAGCTCATGATTGGGAGTTGGATACTATGGCCTCCTTTTTCTCCCTGTTATATTCCATTCGAGGGAGAAGGGCTGGAGTAGATAAGCTTTGGTGGATCCCCTCTCGCAAAGGAAAATTCGATGTGAGATCCTATTACAGGACCCTTGTGTTAATAATGTTCCTCCTTTTCCTTGGAAGAGCATTTGGAGAACCAAGGCCCTTTGAAAGTGGCCTTTTTTGCTTGGGCGGCAGCTCTAGGGAAGATCCTCACTTTGGACAATCTTAGAAGAAGGCATGTCATCGTGATTAACAGATGTTGTATGTGCAAAAGACATGAAGAAACTGTGGATCATCTTCTTCTTCATTGTGAGGTTGCCAATGCCCTTTGGAACACCATCTTTAGCCGATTTGGTTTATCTTGGGTTATGCCTCTTAGAGTGATTGATTTGTTTGCCTGTTGGTGGACTGGTGGTCGCTCCCGGAGTGCAGTTGTGTGGAAGATGGTGCCCTCTTGTCTCTTGTGGTGCTTATGGAAAGAGCGAAATGATCGCACCTTCGAAGACAAAAGAGAGATCGTTTGAGGAGCTTAAGTCTTCTTTTTCCATTCTCTGTATTTTTGGACTTTTGCTTATTTAGCTCCTGTTGTTTTAGCTTTAATGATTTTCTTGTACATTTCTCTTCCCCTTCTTAAGGGGCCCCTTGTATACTCCCTGTGTACCAGGGTTGCGCCTTTTCTGCGCCTTTAATATATTTTCTCTTATTCATCAAAAAAACATAATTCTTGATAAAAAGATCTTTGAAGGAATCCACCATATACGATCCTCACCACCTTGTCTCAATCTGAGAGAATACAACAAATCAAAAAATGCAATCATGCAATCCACTTCCCAATCCTGTAAGGATCTAATAAAAGATAAGTTCCAATGGAGATTCCCATTCAAACCCTGCATATTATCCGCAACTCACGCCTCCTTACAATAAGCTATACTAAACAACTCAGGAAAAGACTCCAGTGGTTGATCCCCATACCATAAAACATGTCATTAATTAAGCTTAGTTCCATCTCCCAATTCATATCTGACCAATCTCGAAAAAACTCCTCACCCCCTCCTAATATGTTTCCACACTCCAAATCCAAAGGGTCCCTCTACCTCCCTCGTACACCAACCTCGCTCATACTATCATATTTTGATTCCACCACCAATCTCCACAAAGCCTCCCTCTTTGTAGCATAATGCCAAAACCCCTTACCCAGCAATACTTGATTAAAATGAATCAAGTTTCTTACCCCCAATCCACCTGTTTGCTTTGGGGAACAAATCTTTGACCAATTAAGTAAATGAACTTAAACACCTTATTGATACCTCCACAAAAGTTTCTCAATCCTATTGGCCACACCAATTGGAATAGAAAACAACAACAAATAAGATGTAGGCAAATTGGACAAAGTACTTTTGATCAAGGTCAGCCTACCTTCCTTTGACAAATAGAACCTCTTCCAACCAACCAACTGCCTTTCCATTTTTTTCTACAATGCCGCTCCATATAAAACTAGACTTATAGGGTGCACCCAATTGGGGTGAAGAAAAAAAAAAACTGAAAAAGAAAAATTGTATTGTCAACTAATTCAGAAGATGCTTACAATTTTTTCATTGGAAGAATGTGGTGTATTCTTTGAAATATGGATATCAATCACGTATGCCCCATATCCAGGCTACAATGAAAACAAAAATAGATTAGAATGTGCTTCAAAATAATAAATGAAAATCAGGCTTAGGGAAAAGGAGCCACCTTGACTTCAAGAATAGCAAGTATATGACCCATCTTCATTCGTGGGTAGAACCTGCACACAGACAAAGAGAGAGAGAGAGATCATTAACCATCCAATTATCATAGTCCATAATAGTATAATTATAGTTTGTAATGACTCAATATCCTACCATGCCAACACATTCAAAACCAGTGGTCTAGTTAAGAAATCAACTTTTGAATCTTGGCCTACCTTACAACTTTTCAGTTCAGTTGGAATTCCCCACAACATCCATTTGGTTGACATAAGAGTTAAAATCAATATAAATCAGGCAGTAATATCCATATTATATTGAAAACTGTGTGTAACTCGAGTAAAACCAAGGTTGACATAAGAGTTAAAATCAATATAAATCAAACAGTAATATCCATATTATATTAAAAAGTGTGCGTTACTTGAGTAAAACCAAAGTCATTGAAAGTCTATGATCGTAAGACCAGGACCAATAGGCTCTCGAAGTTGGATGCGAGCCTGTTCGCTGAGACAATCTCAATCTTCTATGCACCAACTGTTTCTGGGTTCTCTAAGGAGGGTGCTTCTCGACTTGTTGAGTCTGATTTGTCTCCAGCAATTCTAACCCCGCTTGCCCTATCTCACCTAGGAAGAAGGTCCACTTTTGGGTTGATGAGTTTGCTCTTGTGAGGACGCTTATGAGTTTGACAGCAGCTCGTTGGATCACCAAGGTGAGGTTGGCCCTTTGTTGGGGATTTCTTATGGTGGTGATGGGAAGCAGTTATTGAATCTTTTGACAGCCCTAGATAAGGAGCACTGTGAGGAAGTCTCGGCTACTCCTTCCAAACGTGGCAAAGGGAAAAGAGCCATGTCAATTTTTTGAGGTGTTGGGTTGTGTTGTTGTTGGGGGTGTTGGGTTGTGTTTCTTCTTTTGTTTTGGGTGGGTTTCTTGGGTTAGGGGAGGGGTTTCTTTGTGGGTGTTGTTTTTGGGTTTTTGTGGATCTTTGTTCTCTGTTTGTCCTTTTTCTCAGTGTTTCTTGTGTACACTTCCTGTGTACTTAAGGGCGCATCTCGCTTTTAATAAAATTTGACCTTACTTATCAAAAAAAAAAAAAACCAAAGTCACAGTAACATCCTTACTTACCATAGTCATGGTTTGACTTGGGTTTTACTTTCACCCACATCACCTCAGTCAGACCCTAATAATATAATCTAAAAAGAATGTTTATACTAGCACCAGAGCAGTCATTGTTAAAAAAAAAAAAAAAAAAATTAAAAGAAAATAAAAAGAAAGTAGAATGGATCCCTGTACACTCTTATGAGCCAAAGATGTCAGTTTTTAAATAAGGCAGTAATTGCTTAGACATAAAAGGGTAACTAAAGAAGTCAGAAGGTATATCTTCTTTGTCCTTCCTTAAGTGGAAAAAGTCTACCTAATCCAAGCAAAACTCAAATTTCTAACTCAGTATGGTTTCATTTTGGGGCCTCAGCTTCAAGTATCATAACATTATTTTAAAACGAAAGATTAAATTAGAGTGTACTAATAATTGTTGCCATAAAACTTTATAGGCACATTATATATACAGTAAGTATTTGTGCAGTGCAAAGCATGTTCGTACCTCTCCATAATTATACTAACAGCAGAAGGAGAATCACTGGGTTGTGTGTTAATATCTCCTGGACTGGAGAAGGTTCTCCCTATCTGTAGATCAGAAAGAAAACTATTAGCTAAAGATAATATGACAAAAAAAAGCCATAAACTGAATATACACTATGAGAACAACATTTGATAGCAAACCTCATTAGCTAGTGTGAAAAGTTCTTCAGTCTCCTTTTCCAAAAACCACCCAGTCTTACAAGCATGCTGCCATTAAAAAGCACACTCATTAGGAAAAAAATTGTAAAAGAATACCTACAATTTTGAATGGATACTTTTTTTTTTATAAGTCAAATTTTTTTAAAAACGAAAGGCACCCCAAAGTATACAAGCAGTATACAAAAGGAAACACCTAAAGAGTTTTAATGGATACTATTTACCTGACATTCCTAAAGACATTTCAGGTAAAAGGGAGAAACAAAAATAATATATATTAAGCTAGAATCCTAAAGGATCTATATTAAACAGCAAATTTTTGTTGATAAGTAATCGAAATATCATTAAAAAGTACAAAAGGCGCAACTCATGTACACAGAAAGTATACAAGAGGAACATCTAACTAGAAAGAAGTTCTAAAAGAGTGAACCACAGCACAAGCACAAAGAAAACCTATTAGTAATATGAATGTTTCATTCTATCCAAGAAAACTCACAATTACTTTATCCAAACATTCTTAAAATTCCCATCCTAC
Organism: Betula pendula; assembly: GCA_900184695.1. NCBI lineage: Eukaryota > Viridiplantae > Streptophyta > Magnoliopsida > Fagales > Betulaceae > Betula > Betula pendula. The sequence goes on along the minus strand of FXXK01000171.1, from coordinate 129,578 downwards.
ACATCGCAGAGCAAAATATCCCACATTACTCTTTCTTTTTTTTGATAAATAATTGTATATCATTAATAAATCGCAAAGGGGCACAACCCTAATATATAGAAAGTATACAAGAAAACTCCTAATCTATCGAAAATGAACGACAAAAAGTCAAAAATCAACCCTTTATTTTGTGATAAGTAATAGTATCGTATTAATAAAGAAAAAAAAAAATCAACAAAATTAGGAACAAGCAAACTATGATGTGCAGCTATCCAAGTATATAACGTGTAAAATAGAGTATATAACTAAGCCTGTCCATTTTTGCAATAATGTAAAAGATGCCTCATAAAAAAACAATATCCACTCCAAACATTGAAACTGTTTCCAACATGCAAAATGTTGTAAAAGACTAAAGGAAATCATTACTGGAAACTCAAATTAGCGATCAATGGCTGCATTTAACTCATACCTTCACAGAGGCCATAAGCACCATGATAGCCGCCTCTAAATGGGGATCATTTCTACGCTTGCATGCCTACACACCATCACATTAAAATATAAAAACAACGGCCTGTTTTAGAATATAAAATTTCATAGATAAACATACAAAGAGAAACAATGTGTTAATAATCCTCATAGACACATAAACATGACCTAGGGGATTTTTTCAGTTTGCAATGCCTAGGAGAGCATTCATTCTCGAGGCCCGAGGGCGAGGTGGTATAAGTTGGTTTGGTTTACTAAGGCTATTCTGAGGCATGCAATGATTCATTGGTTGACTATTCAGGATGGTTTATATTCCCATAAGTTACTTGCATTTCGCATCATCCTGGAGGTCGAATGCACCTCTTGTGGGCATGACACTGAGGATCGTGGCCATCTGTTCTTCTCTTGCCCCTTCTCATAACATATTTGGCACCATCTCTGTGATAAGTGCAATACTCATCTTTGAAAAGCTGGGGAAATAACGTTGAATGGATGTCACAAAGTTTCAAAAGGCAATTCCTTTCATACCGTGATATGCAAGTTAATGTTTGCTGTAGTAGTTTATAACATTTAGATAGAATGGAATGCAAGAATCTACCGCAACAGGCCTAAACATTTTTCTATTCTCATTTAGGATATTATCCTCAGTGTCAGGATTAGAATCATACCCTCTATGGAACTAAAACATCTCAGGTTAATAGATGGCTCAAGGATCATGGGAGGTTCTCGGAGGAGGTGTTTAGATAGGTTATTGGGTATTTTGTCTCTTTGAGTTGTGCTGACAGGGGTATACCCTCCTGACCAAGTTTTCATTCTGCTGGGTATGCCCCTGTGTTTTTGTACAATTTCTATTGGATATAATACTTACATTATCCAAAAAAATAAAAAACATAAACATGCCAAAGAAAAGAATAGACAACAAGAATGATATCATTTGAGAATGGGTGGCATCCAGTGCACAAGATTCCAAGGATAGGCCAGAAATTGCTTTCTCCAACTCAGATAGGGACATAATAAAGGTCATCATTGTGCTCAACAGCTAGCATAAAGATATGCCAAACTCAGGAAGTATGATGCCAGAAAAGAAAAGAAAAATGTAAGAGACATAAGGGTAAACACCAACGATTCAGCTATTTGATACTTATGAACTCAATAATCATGTAGGCTAAAAAAATTTAAGCTATACAAGAAAATTTTACAAATAGTATATGATTCACATGCATATGTTTCACCCCATTCCCTCCATTCATTCTAGAGGAAATATGTGTACCATGATTACTACTTAGTCCTCAGTAGCTCACCAAATTTCAAACTGAAGAATAGATATTGGATATCAACAATTCTAACACATACAATATGCATAAATATTATAATCCATTTATAGATGACATGAATCACTTGCTACTTTCTCCAGAGAAAACTTCACGTGAAGTTCACTTTGGTGTAGAAATACAAGTCTTGAATATACTATATATCCTAAAAGGCAAGGATCAAATTCCATTAGCAAATTATATAACATCATTCACATATTTGAACATGGCATTATTTTCTTCAAACTAGTTATTACAGCAGTTGTGCTTCTTAACAAAGTGAAAGGGAGAGAATAAACTACAAATTAAAACAGATTAATAAACAAATAACTCTATTAAATATCCCCCAAATGAGTCACCAAGACATTCTAAATTTTCTTCTGACTATCACTATCTCTGGCTAACCAACTGGTTTTAGCCATTGGTGTGGAAACCTCAAGGCCTTAATTGCAGGTAAGTAAAAGATATCAAGAAAATCTGATTATATAGTAAGTATAAGTTGTTCTTCCCACACTTGTATATTATACAATTCCACAAACACCAATGCCTGTAATTTGTCACATTTGGCTATGTAGTCCATAGGCATAACAGGCCTCCAAAGGACCATAAAAGGTAAAAACGAAAATTAAGAACTTGACATCCAATAGGAAGACAAAATCACCTGCTTGAACAAAAGAGGCAAATTTATAGTTCTGGGCGGGACCTCATCATTTGCAACTGCATAATCAATACCCCTGTTTTTGTCAAAGTAAATCTAGTCAAGTACAGCAATAACAATAACACTAATAAGGTTGATGATGATGATAATGATGATGATGACGATGACGACAATGACGTTTATAACTTGACAAGCATACCACTCACAAGAAGAGCAACCATAATTTTAGGGCCTATGGGATAGAGAAAAAGGCAAGATGCAGTCAATGAGGATGAGATAACAATATTGCACAATGAACATTGTTGGAGACAAGCAGAATAGAGTATGAAAACAAAGAAAATGAAGACATGTCAAGTACTGTCAGTAATGTAGTCGTCAAAGCTCATCTCTCTGATTAAATTTTCATTCATTGCTATATGGCCCCTCAAACTTATATTTTTGGGGGATCAGAATATGTAGTTGAAGATTTTCCTACTTGATTTCAATGTCATGTTGATCCATTCAACATTTCAAAAACTCATGCAAAATTATGTTCTTCCAAAATCAAGCCTAATGACTCTTTGGTGGAAGCAAAATCAATAAATAATCAATTCAGTGTCATTTTAATAATCTGTTCCCAATGGAAGGTATCCTAGTCCTGCTTAAAAAAAAATGGACAACCCATCAAAATGAAAAACAAAGGAACATTTTGAACTAGATTATATTCATTGACACTATCAAAATTCTAAAGCACCAGAAGAAAATTTCTTTCAGTGTGCTTCCTCAACAAATTTTCATTTGGGACTGACTAATCTAGATAAGAAAGGTCATAAACTAGTGTTGGTCCTAACCAAGTGGGGTTCTCAAGGGAAGAGTTAGATGTGGTCCCACCCTTACCATTTATTTTATGAAGTGGCCACCCTCAAGAATAAAACTCGAACACTTGTGCCCGACAGTCTGAGACTTTTACCATTGTACTGCACAATGAAGCAAATTTGATTCTCTTTCTATGCTCCTCTTCTCCTCACATGTAGGAGTTAGCACAAACCCTTTAGGTTGGTATTGACCGGCCTAATCAACAGGGTTGGCAGACGGAATTCAGCCACCAACCCCAACCCAACTAAGGAGGTTTGGATTTTTTTTTATTATTATTATTATTATTTGTAATTTCAGATTGCTGCCCTCCATTTGAGCTTTCTATGGGCATATCATTTGTGAGTAAGGGTGAGAAAATTACTCCTCACCTACCCAACCTGCTTGACGCTGGCCTGTAACAGGCAGCGTTTACCAGCCAGATAGGGTTGATACTGGGGGTAAGGAACTAATCCACCCCCCCACCTTTCCTTTAGATTAATCCCCCTAACCTTACAATTTCTTTGTTTTTTTTTTTGGGGTGGGGTGGGGGGGGTTGTTAATAAGTGTGAACCAAGATACAATATCATCTTCCGTACACAACATCCTCAATCTAAATCTGCCTTCACTTCATCAAAATGCTTCTCCCCCCACCAAAACAACAACAACACACACAAACAACGCATATCCATATGCATACGGGGTTTAGCACTCTGTACAACCACCCAACCACACGCACACAACCAAAACAACAATTTCACGTATTGAATCAATCACCAACTTCATTCAAACAAACACCATCAACAAAAGCTACCAAGGTAAAAATAATCCGAATCCACCGACTACCATATTTCCTGTACAACCAAACAAGGCCTAATAAACTAACTACGCATTCACATATCCAATTCTCAACACCAGATTCGCCCAAACCCATAGTCGAAAAGCTAAAACGAGTTTCCAAAAAGAAAAATATTACGTTTCAAATACGTACACCAAAAAAAATGTTCGTATTTTCATAAATACCTGGCGAGGGACAAGAATAGCTTGAAGACCTCCAGGTCGTCGGCACGGTTGCCGCGACGGAGGAGCGCCTCCAATCGCTGGGCCACGGAGGAGATTCGGAACAAGTTCACGAACGACGAGGATATTGGGGCGACCGCCCCTTTATTCATTCGCTTTGGCCACTCTCTCTCTCTCTCTCTCTCTTGTTTTGTTCTGTTTTACGTATTATAATTTTGGCAGAGCGTGTAAGAAATCCAGATGTTCTTATGAAATTTACTTCATACCGCTGCTCGTTACTGATCAATCTTCTGTTTTTCTTTTTTTTCCATTTTTATATGTGACGAGATACAGAAGCTTCGTCCCGGCTAGTTCCCGTCACGTGCAATCCCCTCGTGCGTCCCAAAGAAATATGACCTCGGCCCGGCTAGTTTCGGTCATGTACCACTGGCTCGCTCGTTTATTAAGGGTTTATTTGGGTGTCGAATTTAATTTGATTTTATTTGAATTTATGTTGACTTCACAGATATCGAAAAAAAAATATATTTTGAAATTATGTTTTGATGGTTAGAAAAAATATTTGAGTAGGTGATTATATTTGAAAAAAATAATAAAATATTATATTTTAATTATTAAAATATTTAAATTATAAATTATAAAAAAAAAAGAAGAAAAAGCTACCACCCCCCATGGGTGGCCGGACCACCCCCTGGGGGTGGCCGGACCACCCCTCAAATTTTTTCCTTTTTTCAGTTTTTTTTTTTCAAAATAAAAATATAATTTTTTTATATTATTTTTTTGGTGGGTTCAATAAATTTGAGTTGGGTTGAAAAAATTTGAGTTGTTGAAAATTGTTGACTTTTGTGAAAAATTAAGAAAAATTGAATTAAACCAAAAAGAACTAAACACACAAACAGCTCTAACTAAAACGAGCTAAATATGCCGAAAAAATTTAGCTCGACTCGAAATGGGCTCGTGAACAAAGTTTGACCCAATTCGGTAGGCTCTTTTATATATATATCATCAAAAGAGTTTCACAATTTGTTTTCAGATTATTTAGATTAATTGTGTATAAATTTTGACATTGTTTAAGTAAATTTATTATTCTAATAAAAAAAAGTGCTTAAGAAAAAAAAAAAAGAGCTCGAGCTCATTTATTTAATAAATGCTTATTGAGTTCGAGCTGAGTTCGAACCCTTTGGAGGAAAAAAAAAAACAAAACAAAACAAGCCTAGCTCAAACGCATGATTTGAAGCTCGAATCAAGCTCGAGCAAATATACAAAGTTAACGAGTCAAGTTCAAACATGTAAAGTTCGGCTCGATTACATCTTTAACTATTATTATCCCTCCACCCATATGATTATTGAGTTACCATGTAGACATGGTTTTTAAAATTAATATTAAATCAAAATTTAGTAATATTTTATTATAAATTTAATTAATTTTAGATAGATACATGTATCATTACTTTCTTGAGAATTGCTTTAAAGGAAGGACAAAAGTTACTACAATATTGAAGTTAGATTGGAAGAATTTTTACTACAACTCACATGCTAAAAGACGCATGTCGCTTTTAGATATTAGATGACGATCTAATTTATAGAAAATTTCTGTCATTAAGTTAATTTTGTGTTTTTTGTGTTTAATAATACTACAGTTTTTAATATGATAAACTTAAAAAAATGTGTTTTTAACGTTTCTAAATCAAGTCTTCTGTTAGATTTTTCATTAAATAAATAATAAAATGAATATGAAAATAAAATTATATTATATATTTCAATAAAAAAGTTAAAAAGCCAAAAAAAACATCTATACCTTCGTGGTCAGCCATGGACCTCCATGATTTCAGTTACGGATTTCCATGGCAAGAGAACCACAACCTTGCTTAGCCATAGGAACCCACGACTCTGAACCTCAGTGACAAAGACCTACCGCTATGGGTCTCCTCAGACATGGTCGTAGGTTTCCATGGCGGGAGAGGTTGGTCTTCCATGGCTTCCTCCTTCCATGGCGTGGAGGTTGACTAGTCATGGGGTTTGGCCCTTTTTTTTTTTTTGGATTTTTAATAATTTTTTATGTATGGGGCATAATTTTATTTTCTTCACACTCATTTCTATTATTTATTTGACCAAAATTCTAACAAACATCTTGATTTGCAAATATTTGAAGTACAAGCCTTAAATTTATCAAATTGAAAATTTGAATCTCAAAGTCAAAAGGCGCGAAAGCAAAGGAGGTTAGTATTTTTCCCAAATTCCAAGGGCATGTAGGCCCAATATGTATTTTTCAAAACTGTCTAAAAAAATAAAGTATGATTTAATGGTTGTTTGGCACGTGAGGAGTGTTCCCCCACAAGGTTTGGGCACCCTTGATATTTTCTTGAAATAATTTTGTAAGAAACTTCAAATTTAAAAAGCAGACAAAGAATTCAATTCCTAAGGACATGTTTGGTACGAGGAATGACTATTCCATGGAATAGCCTTTATTAAGTATGAAATGAGTGTAATGCATTAGTTTTGAAATAATCATTCCGATGGTCATGAATGAATAGTTATTCCTTTAATTGAGGGAATAACCATTCTTTTCAACTTAAGAGGAATGATTATTCCCTCAATTGAAGGAATAGTCATTCCATCATGGCCATTGAAATAGTTATTTCAAAACTAATTTACTCTATTTATTTTATCTTTAATAAGGGCTATTCCATGGAATAGCCATTCCACGTACCAAACACAACCTAAGAGTAAAGAATATGAGTTATCATTCTGAAAAGTTGAAAACCACCAAATTTAATCGGGGAGATTTAGAGCCTGTTTGGCAAAGGATTATATTTTGGTTTGGAGATTATTGACTTTTGATGTGATATAAAGTAGAAAGGATATTGTAAATTTTTTGTATAAAAAAATAAAAATTTTTATTTTTTAGTGGGTATTTTATTTGAATGGTAATAAAAAGTGTTTGATGTGATATAAAAAGTAAAAAAAAATTGTTAAAAAGTAGTTGATGTGATATAAAAAATAGAAATATTTAAAAAAAAAAAAATCAAAGTTCATGAACAGTAAAATCGGGTCTTTTGCCAAATAGGTCCTAGCTTCTTTACGGGCCAGCCACCCTCTAAATACCACTAGAATATTCCTTGGAAAATCACCTCTCATAAATTGAGAATTTAAATTCCAATCCAATTCTGTAAGTTGTTTCCTTATGTTTTCCCTTTGATTTGATATTGCAAATAACCTCAAGACTGTTGTCACAGTCAAGTTTATTCAAATCATTTTTATTTTTAGTGTGAGTCTTTTATTTTCCCAAAGAAAATTTTGTAGAATAGTAAATTTTATAGGAGTTTTGGTACGAGAATATATATATAAATCCCGCGAAAGAGAAAAAGGAAAAACTCCTTTTGCAGAAGGTGAACCACTTTCATCAGGTACTGTATGAAGATGCTATAGAAATCAATTTGTCTTTTAGCGTCAGCTGCTTGCTTTTGCTTTCCTTTAAAAGAAGACTGCATGTTGAGGATAATCCACGGAAAACAAAGTGGAAAACTCATTTTCAAAGGTAAATGTTTTAACTCTGCCTTAACAAGAAATGAGGTTGATGAATGGTGAAATAAGTCAATTTATCTTTGTTATCTAATTATTTCTTTTGAAAGTAGTTGGCAAGTATTATGATGTTTATTTAAAGCATAAATGTGTTCTACTATTTTGACGTTGTAATCACTAGTAAAAGATAATGGAGAGAAAGTTCTTTATAGATTTCTCTAGATAGAATTTTAGGAATGTTCCAAATTCCAATCACAAATATCTGCCGTAATTTCTAAAATGTTACATTCTTCTTCATTAATGATATATGAAAGAGAATGTAAACTTGATCTAAAACTAATTGATGATGAAGAATCTAAGGAATTTATTCATTATCAAATGTCGGATTGTTTACAAAAATTCAAAATATTAATGTAAGTATTTCCAAATATTATATATATATATATATATATATATATTATAGAAGAGAGAGAGAGAGGAGAGAGAGAGAGAGAGAGAGAGAGAGAGAGAGAGAGAGAGAGATTTGGCCAAAGGGAATTCCTCCCCTAGCTAGAAATCCCTATGAATAAAATATTTAATTTGTTTGAAAGTTCACAAAAAAAAAAATGTTGGAATTTTTAAGAACATCACAAAAATTAGTGTTGATTCGTTTTTAAGAAGGAATTTCAACAAAAAGTTGTTTCTTAAGTTTTGATCCATTTTAGTTAGTGCTTTGCACCCTAAAATTGTTTTTGGACTTTAGGCTCAAGTTGGTAAGTTGTCTTGGGCTTTGGGCATAAGTTGTTACGATACTCAAGAGAATTAATCTTCTATTAGTTGAATAAATAACCTATATTTAAAGCATCTTTAGCAGCTTAGCTAAATGAGGAATATTAGTTAAAGTTAACTAATATGGTCACTTTTTAAGCTCCAACAAATTAGGTCCAAACTATCTAAAATACAATTTTTGTTACAATGAATAGCACCATGGTGATATTCACTATAGCACAATGTTCGAATTTTTTATTGTTTCTCTTTCATCTTTTCTTCCCTTGTCTCTCTTTCTCTATTGCTCATCAACACCAAACGATTCTCATTTGTAAAACCCCAAAACTTTCTCTCTCTTTCACACGTGGTCACAGATGGAGGGCATTTCTATGCAGGGTATTTCGTCAGATGGAGGGGCACCACTTCTTATTCTACAGGCAAATCTAGATCCAATTTTCCCATTTTGGTACGGTCGGAAATGATGGATGGAGAAAAGGGGCCTTTGTGGGTTTGGAAAAGAGGGATCTTTGTGGGTTTGAAGAGAGGAAGTTTTTTATATTAAAATAATGCTAAAAAAACTACTTTTGGTTCTCTAGATAAAATGAACAACTTTTGATTTTCTTGGTATTTCTATAGTTTAGAAGTAAAAAAATTTTTGAATTTTTTTAACAATTTTTCCCACACTAGGAAAAAGAATAGAGTTTAACTAATAGTTTAAAAAAGCTGTTGAAGATGTTTTAAATATAAGCTATCTATTCAACTAATATAAGATTAACTCTCTAGAGTGTGGCACCAACTTAGGCTCAAAGCCCAATACAACTTTACCAACTTGTGCCCAAAGTCCAAAAACAATTTTAGGGTGCAGAGCACTAACTATTAAAAAGATAAGAAATAGCTCAATACCAAGGCTCAAGGATGGAGTATAACCACTACATGTGGTCTATTACTAGAGACTTGTCACGTTGAGTACACCTTAAAGTTAATTAGGTGGCCCCAATGAACCAACTTGCTGCCACAGGTTGAGGATGGACCCTTCGGGATCATGTACGACCCCAACATACGGGGTGCAACAGCATGCAAGGCACATAATAACAAGTGGGTGATAATTTTTTTAAGTCTGCGACAAGCTTAGAGCTTTCTTTAAAGGTTTTAGAGAATTTATCTATTGCAAAGAAATTTTAGCCAGAGTAACTTGGGCCAACACCGACCAGTTTTGGTCAGATTCAATTGAACGGGTCAGGTCTTTGAGCCATCTTGAACAACCATTATCAGAAGCAAAGGACAACCCCGTAATCAAATTCCTAACATGTTAAGAAGCAACGCAGCAACTTCTTGATTGCATCACATCATCAGTGGAGAGAATAAGTCTAATTATGACAGACGAAAAAAATTCAGGAAGGTAATATATAAATCCTTCAAAATGGTGGATAGGAATCACAGGATCAATAATACAATACAATCATGCAGTGACGAGCCTGCATGAAAGCATTATATCTTCTCATATTGAGAGCTTAACCCAATTGCACAAAACAGAACACGTTAAGTATTGCAACAAAAAAAAAAAAATGCAGGTAAATTTAAACATCATGAAGTCAGACTTCCTATTTAACTAATAAAGAACTCCCCAAGTTGCAGCTGCAAAGGGTTTCTCAGCTCTTTTGACAGTGTGTTGGAGTTACTTTGTGTTTTCATATTTCTTCTCTAGTGCCAGAAAAGTACTGATTGAAACAGGCCATGCAGTATAAAATGATTCAGCAGAGAACAGCTTCGAGATGGAGAAGGGAATTACCCCATTTTTTGCTCTTTGGATTAACTGGCGCTTGTGCAAATCAATCAACCCTTCCCACCCTGAAAAAAGCAAGGCAGCAGGTTAAAATTCATTAAGCTTCACAGAACTGAGCAGAAAACACACTTCTAAACAATCAACAGGACTCAAAGACCTGTGGTCCACCATCTGGCCCTATTTAGCAAATGAAGTTGTCCAACTGATAAAACCATGCTACATACCTAGGAAATGGCGGCAAGGATACTTTTTGACATATTCGGAAAACGGTTGTAACAAGTAATATGGCTTCAAATGGAAGGTAAAAACATCGCCACAAATTTATGAAGGCCTGTGGTACAAGTTCATTACATGTACGGCACTAATCTATGCAAATAGCACACCCTATCTAAACAATGGGGCTGCCCAGCCTGCCCCTTTGGACGGTCATTGCCCAATAATTCAGCAGAATGAAATTATCTCTACCACTTGAACATTGTTTGAAACAATCAATTCACACCTTAAACCCAATAACCCAATGGCTTCGGCTATCCATTTGGAGCCAATTAATCTTGTGTAGATATCCAAGGATGAATACCTAAATGGATGAGACACTATACTTCTACTACAACTTAATCATCATGGCTATCAAACTATCAATACCATGATGATTAATAGCCTTGATAGCCTGCCAAGCATACAAACCTAGAGTGGAGGTTGTGATAGTCTGGAGAGGTCAATTTATCAGTTGTATAGCAACTGGGTCTTTGTTTCTTTTCCTTACTGTTTATGAATCTAGAGCTTTTATGCCTTCATTTTTTTTTTAAATCCTTCCTAGGGCTTCTTTCACCTTATGAGGTGGAGTTCCAGGTCTCAACATCATGTTGCCAAATCCAACCTTTCCTTTCTTCTCCGAAGATTTGAGAATCTGGAAGGAACACGTCAAGGTATCATCCACGCTCATCATTGCACCAGCATTATCAAACTCGCCACAGTAATTTGGTGCTGAAAATACGGTTACCAGCTGCCGCTTCGCAAAAAACTCATATCCATCTTCCACAACCTGATCATCCAAAAATGGCAAACAGGTGATACAAACAGGAGAAAGGAGATCCTAGTTCTTTCGCAGAAATATTTCAGGCATTAAACAATTTGCTAATAAAAGTATCTTTTTTCAGACAAAACCTAGAGGCTGCAAAAACCAGCCTACCCTGTAAGTATGCTGCACTAAGCTACCATATTACAGGCAAAAACAAAACATTATCGTATGGTTGTACACCCAACAAACAAAAAGAAGTAACCTAAGCAAACACAATCGTTAACTGGGTAACTTAGTTCATCTCCCCACTCCCAACAAACACAGCTTAAGTTGTAACAACCTTCATCTATATCTCTTATTAGATCTTCACTTACATATGTAATTTACATGCAAATATCAAATAAATTTATTTCAGTATAACCATAACCATCAATGTCAATAACCCAACTCAACCTTAACCCCAGGGTGGCAATTTGAAGCCTCTTTCACCATTCAGTCCCACCTAAGAATGGCATCCTTTGTTACATTTTCAGTAAGCATGTCCTTGTCCATATCACCAGACACATTAACATGAGAATGATATGGATGATTTGTAAAAAGCCTGTATGCCCTTGTGATGTCCGTCCAAGTCAGTCAAAATTGATTAAAATGTTGCATTACCTGGTGAGCTCGGCAGACAAGGTCAAGATCATGTTTCTGAAGGAACTCAGCAACCTTGTCAGCCCCAAATGTATATGAGACACCCCGGTCATTCTCTCCCCAGCCTTCCACCTCTTTATCAGGATCAGCCCACAACAGATCACAAAGAAGACCCTGTTCTGGTACATCAACAGGGCGAGCAATATTCCTTATCTGATCCAAGTCTTTCAAATCAGGAGACAATCCACCATGCATGCAAAGGATCTTCCCCTCTATAAGAGCAGCAACCGGCAGACAGTTAAAGCAGTCAGTAAAGATCTTCCAAACACGAACACTAAACCTCCTCTTGCACTCATCATAGAACCCATATATTCGATTGATGGATGCAGATTCATGGTTGCCCCTGAGAAGAAAGAAGTTCTCTTTGTATTTGATCTTGTATGCAAGGAGAAGGCATATCGTCTCTATGCTCTGCTTACCACGATCAACATAGTCACCTAGGAATAAATAATTTGCTTCAGGTGGGTACCCACCATACTCGAACAACCGTAAAAGATCTGAAAACTGACCGTGAACATCTCCTGCAAAGCAATTGCGGAAACAAAACATTATAACCTAAATGTTTGACAATGCATTTCCATATATATATATTGCCTACAAACAGTTCACACACAATCATGTCAAGCAAAGAGGCAAGTTGGAGCCATCTAATCCAAAGAAACATCCAAAGTACTAGCATTACTTTGCAACTCCCTTCCCCACCCTGAAAAAAACCACATCTCTGCCTGAGCTTGGGTGAGTGGGACTAGGTTTGTTGTGTGGGGTAGAATAAGCTACACACATACAAATGCTACATGTTACCTCTTTCTTTCTTTTTTTGATAAATAAGAGAACTTTTATAAAAACGCAAAAGCGTAGCTGTAGTACACAGGAAGTATACAAAAAGACCACCTAAGTAAGGGAAGAAAAAAGTACAAGAAACTCAAAGATAATGGAAAAAGAAAGACTTGAGCTCCTCAAGCGACATTTCTTGATCCTCAAAAGATCTATCGTTTCGCTTTCTCCAAAGGCACCACATTAGGCAAAGAGGCATCATCTTCCACACAACCACACTATTGGAGCGACCCCTAGTCCACCAGCACTCGAACAGCTCAATAACCCGCAGAGGCATAACCCAAGACAACCCAAAGCGACTAAGAATGGTATCCCATAAGGCACGAGCAGTCTCACAATGAAGAAGAAGATGATACACTGACTCCCCTTGCTTTTTGCACATACAACATCTATTAATCATGATGACGTGTCTCTTTCTAAGGTTGTCAAAGGTAAGAATCTTTCCAAGAGCCGCAGACCAAGCAAAGAAAGCCACTTTCACAGGAGCTTTGGTCCTCCATATACTCTTCCACGGAAAAGGCTAAACAACGTTGCGAGTTAGAACACTGTAGAAAGATCTAACATCAAACTTCCCCTTATGCGAGAGAATCCACCATAGCCTATCAACCCCTTCCCTTCTCTCGCTAAGAGAATATAAAAGAGTGAAAAAGGAAGCAACGGAGTCCAGCTCCCAGTCTTGAGCCGCTCGGACAAAGCTGATCTCCCATTGAAGGGAGCCACTAGAGAAGTCCATATGATCTGCAACAAGCGCATTTTTCTCACGAGCAAGGCCGAATAAAACCGGGAAGGCATCTTTAAGCGGTAAATCACCACACCACACGTCAATCCAGAATCTGATTCTGGATCTGTCGCTCAACTCAAATCTGACGTGGTTACAAAACAAGCTCCAACCCCGCCTAATGTTCTTCCACAAACCCACCCCATGCGGCCTCGTGGGAGTAAGAGAGCACCACCCGCCCCTCACACTACCAAATTTTGCCTCCACAACTAATCTCCACCACGCCTCTCTCTCTAGCGCATAACGCCACAACCACTTCCCTAAAAGGGCCCAATTAAAGGTCCTCAAATTCCGGATCCCCAAACCTCCCTCAGAAACAAGAGAGCATATCGTAGACCAGTTGACCAGGTGATATTTGAACTCATCACCTAGCCCACCCCACAAGAAGTCACAAAACAGCTTCTCAATCCGATTGGCCACACTAGCAAGAATTAGGAACAAGGATAAGAAGTACTTAGGCAAACTGGAGAGAGTAGTTTTTATGAGAGTAAGCCTACCGCCTTTAGACAAGTACATCTGTTTCCATCCGGCCAACCTTCTCTCAATCTTTTCAACAACCCCATTCCAGATAGACTTGGCCTTGTAGCAAGCCCCTAGAGGAAGACCAAGATACTTTAGCGGCAAAGAGGAAACCCTGCAACCCATAATGACAGCCAAACCTTCCACATTATCTACATTGCCCACTAGAACCAACTCTGACTTGGCCAAATTAACCTTCAAACCAGAGACGGCTTCAAAGCATAAGAATAAGCCTCGGAGATAACGAAGGTGATCGGGGTTGGCCCCACAGAAAATTAGAGTATCATCTGCGAATAACAGGTGAGAAATCAGCACCGCTTCTAAGGTCCTAGAACCCATAGAAAAACCTGAGAGAAGACCCCTGTCTACAGTAATAGTGAGCATTTTGCTAAGCGCCTCCATAACAATAACAAACAGGAGAGGAGATAGAGGATCACCCTGCCTCAAACCCCGAGAACTATTGAAGAAACCAGTCGGAGTACCGTTCACCAAAACAGAGAAGCGCACTGAAGAGATGCAATAAGAAATCCAAGAAATCCATTTTTCACCAAAGCTGCACCTCCTCAACAAGTATAAAAGAAACCCCCAGTTCACATGATCATAAGCTTTCTCGATATCCAGCTTGCAGATAACCCCAGGAATACCAGACTTGATGCGACTATCCACACATTCGTTAGCTATAAGGGCTGAGTCAAGGATTTGCTTACCTTTCACAAAGGCGTGTTGAGGGTTCGAAATCACCTTGTGCACAACCCTTTTTAACCTGTTAGCCAAGACTTTGGCCATGATCTTGTAGACTTCACTCACAAAACTAATGGGCCGAAAATCCTTAATATCAACAGCCCAGACTTCTTGGGAATTAAGGCAATAAACGTGGCATTGAAGCTTCTAACAAATTTCTTGTGAGTGTGAAAATCTTGGAAGACTCCCATAACATCTGATTTTATCACATCCTAACATTCTTGGAAAAAGGCCATGGAGAACCCATCCGGAGCAAGAGCCTTATCTCTGTTCAAGCCCTGCACAACCTCCAAAACCTCCATTTCCTCAAAGGGAAGCTCTAAGAACTGAGCCTCTGCCACTTCAATGGAATTGAAGTCCAAGCCATCCAACCTAGGCCGCCAGCAATACGGTTCTGAAAATAAAGTCTCATAGAACTGAACCGCTGAATTTCTGATGGTAGCTTGGTCCAAAGAAATAGAACCATTAACCGAAAGAGACTCAATGGAATTAAATCTCTTATTCAAATTGGCCACCCGATGAAAAAATTTAGTGCATCTGTCCCCTTCCTTAAGCCACATGGCTCTAGACTTCTGCCTCCAGCTAATCTCCTCCTGAAGAGTAACCTGCTCAAGCTCACAAACAACAGAGCTCTTCTGAATCTTCTTTTCAACGTCTAACCCACGACCCTCCTCCAAGTTGTCAAGAGCATTCAACTCTTCCTCTAGAACTTTTCTATGGTGCTCCACATTACCAAAAACCTGCTCATTCCACTTCTTCAAATCAGCCTTCAGAGCCTTAAGCTTTTGAGCGAGAATGAAGCTAGGCTCGCCTTGGAAGGAGTAGGACGACCACCAAAGCCTCACCTTCTCCACGAACCCATCAGCCTTTAGCCACATATTCTCGAACTTGAACGGTCTAGCTCCACCTTTGATACCTTCACAGTCAAGAAGGATAGGGAAATGGTCGGAGCACAGCCTAGGCATCCTTTCCAAAAGACCTAGATACTTTGTTTCCCAGTCCGAAGAAACCAAAAATCTATCAAGACGAGACCAAGAGGATAAGTTGGACCACGTAAACGTTCCTCCTGCCAGAGGGAGATCCATGAGACCTTGCTCCGAAATGAAGTTCGAGAAATCCATCATTTCTGATCGAAAACGGCCATCCCCTGATCTTTCATTCGGAAACCGAGTAACATTGAAGTCACCCCCAATACACCAAGGAAGCTCCCACCAAGACATAAGGCCCGCAAGCTCCTCCCAGAGAAGCCTTCTAGAACTGATATAATGAGGGCCATAAACACCGGCAAAGGCCCAAGAGAAACTATCCGCCACATTCCTGAAGGAGCAGGCAACAACAAACTCTCCCACGTACATCTCCATCTTCTCCACAACCCTCCTATCCCACATAAGCAAGATTCCACCGACAGTCCCTCTAGAAGCAAGATAGCACCAATCAGCATAAGGGCAACTCCAAACACTCCTCACAAAACTACCCGAAATGTAAGCCATTTTAGTCTCTTGCAGGCAAATAATGTCAGCCTTCCATCTTCTCAAAAGATTCCTGACTTTCAACCGCTTATCACTCCCATTCAGCCTACGAACATTCCAAGAAACGATAAACGGCTTCATAAAATACCAGTATGAGCCATCGCCTTGTTCCGCCCCCGGGACGAGCTACCACTATGTGCGTCGTAATTAATAGAGCTGAATAAACCATTCAGCTCTCTCATCCCTTTCTTGCCTGTGCGCATACTAGAGACCAAACCATTCTCAGAATTGCAATCCACCATGTTTTCAAACAAAGCCGATAATCTTTCCTCATCGCCATCGGAGGAAACGCCCACAAGATGACTCAAATCCTTGGCTACCTGCACAACCCAAGTTGAGGACTTAACCCCTGCTGTAGACTAATCACCCTGACAGCAAAGCACTGGAGAGGGGCCCACAGTACACTGGTTACCGCCCATCCAGCCGCTGGAAAGAGGTCCCCAACGAGGGATGCCCAAAACACTGCCATGCCCAAAGACCATTCTGACTGGTGGCGTGGAAGGAAACGACAGGGAGCCCAACCTGAGAGGTTCAACCGAGGAGGAAGGATCTACCCTAGCACTGCAGGCAGAAAAACCATTTGGAACATTCGCAAGTTCCTTACCAAGCTCCGAGCCAACCTCACCACCAGTGCAACCTAAGACTGGCGTGACAGAATTCGGCACAGGGGAAGCTTCCGTCAACTGAGGAACCAGAACAGGAGCAAACGCAGAGCAGACCGGCAACCCAACCGGAGCAATGACCTCCAAAACTGAACCCATTGCCATCTCCGGCCCATTCTGCGCTGAACCCACCATCTTCCAGCGGTCCACCTCCTCGTTCGGCGCCTTAGAGGGTGCGACAGACTCCGACGAATTCTCTGAAGAGCACCGGTTAAACGGCGACAAGATACACTGAGTCAAAATAGCTGGGAGGTCACCCGAAGAGGACGAGGCCCTTGACGCGACACGGAACACTGACCCACCTGTCGGAGACGAGCTCCCAGCCAACAACTTCTCCCGAGAAGACCCGGTCCCTTGAAAGCAGGTTGGACCGCTACCCATTTGCTCATTGTGGGCTTAAGCAAATTGGGCTTCGGAACCTCTACCATCACCGCCTTGCCTTTGTCCACACGGGTGGGCTTCGCCACAGGCCCATGACCCAAGCCCTTAGACTGTTGGAGTCCAGAACCCGAAGCCCTCGCCTGGCAATGAACCTATTGGAGACCACGTTTACCTGCCAACTGCCTGATAATAATTTTGGGCCGAGAACCCAAGGCCCCAGACTTATATTTCTTATTAGGAGAACTGGCAACCCGCCTCTTCATGAAGCCCACTTCAGTGACCTTGTCTGAAGGAACCACAAGCCCACACAAAAAATGGCTAGGCCTTGAGTCCAACCAAGCTAAGCATCTTTCCACATCCCTTATAATTCTCAACAACGTGTCTTTAATAGCAAGCTTAGACGTGTCTTCAGAAAAGCCACCACTCTGATCAGACAAAGAAGCCGAAGCGCAAAAGAGACCCTTCGACTTCTTCACTGACAGAGCTGCTTCAGCACTGCTTTGACAGGCTCACGTGCCACCTTTAGACTCAACTCCAGCTTCTTCACCGGCACCTCTCTGTGCAGCAATTTCACGGCGCGTTTAATCGGAGATGACGGCGGCTCGAAAGCACTATTAGAACTCAACAAAGTCTGCGCATAGGATCTATGCCGAGAAGTATCCGGTAACTTCGTCGGTACCGGAGGTCTAGCCAAAGTAGGATCATGCTTCTTCTTCAACTGAGCCGCCACCCCATTAGAAACCTTCTTCATATAGTTCACCGCCGAGAGGAGTTCCAAACGGAAGGCCTCCTAGACTTCGCCCTTTCTCCCTTCCGAAACCAAAATGACACCTCTACGTCTTCCATCTCCATAGTCCTCGATAGTTAGAAAGCGCCCATGTTTATTTACACAACGTTGAGCGTAGATACCAGGGAAACCTGATTTTCTCCAAAAAGCAAAGGAGTTATTAGCATATAGCAACTCCACAACCGTATCCAGTAGCCAGAAAGAATTCTTCCTACCCAACAGAATTGAAAGAGTAACCCCTCTGCATGTCTCGCTAATGTTCAAACCCGAAGAACCTCCCTTTACGTCCAATACAAAATGCTTGGATTCCACCACGCACCAGCCACGAAAACCCATCTCGGAGACGAGGCCAAACTCGAAAATCACACCAAGTATGGGATGACGCGCTCACATGCGCCACCATGCACAAGGAAGGGGTAGAGGGGGGGAGGGGGGGACAAAAATAAGGCGAAAGGAATTACTGAAGATCCACATGTTACCTCTTATTAGCAAACCTCTCTTTTTTTACTTTTTTTTTATTTTTTATTTTTTAATTTCCTCTTTTGCTGAGCCTGTATCGAGCCTAAAACCAACTAAGACCCATTCCCTTTACCACTTGAGCAAAGGGCATGAGGAAAGCTGAGTATCTTGAAGTGGTGAGCATGACAGGCTAAATACAGTCCATAAATGATCATTGAGATGCTGGATGAATCATGACACAAATACACATATCCAAAAAACCAACCAAACTTCTATCCCAAACTCCAATTGCAAGCAGAATGTAATTAGTCATGCTGTAATGCAGCTCATTCAGGTTACTTCTATTTATTAGTTGATTTCAAGTCTAGAACCTGAGCACATTTGTTTAATGATCTGTCCCAAACCAAGCTCAATTTGATCGGGTTTGTGAACAAGCTTGAGTCTTCACCAAACAGTTTCACTTGTAGCAGAGCTGGACTCACCAACCACAAAAAGTCGGATAAACCGAAAATTCAAGTTCAATTATTAATAAGGCTAGCCTGAAGCTTCATCAACACCTGGCTTAACCTGCTTGGACTTGTGAATAGTCCTAGTAGGCATCACACAAATATGTAGTATTTTACCCACAGAAAGAAGTTAAAAAGAACAGTAGATAGTATAAAACAATAAGTCCCATAAAATTGGAGCAACCAAAGCAGTTCATTCCAATGGATAATTGGCATCAACAACGTGGGAAGAATTGCACTGATGAGCTTGGTATTTGGCAAAGGTGGTGCAAACCGCAAACCCAAACATTCATATTTTATATCATGTTAATTTCATTTTTTGACACATGAATGGAAAATCATGAAAGTCGTGAATAAACTACTAACAAGATGGTAATGCTGCCGCTATTATCCATTTGGTGAAGATGCTAGTTAGCAGAAGTAAAGCATATACCAAAGAAAATAACAACTTAATTCAGTTTCCCCAACTTTCATAGCACACTAATTAAAATTCAATGTTAACTTTGAGATCTCCAAACTCTTCTCTTCTTTTTTTAAGTAATCGAAATATCATTAAAAGTGTAAGGCGCTCCCAAATACACGGAAGTATACAAGAGAAGCCACTAAGCTAGCAGGGGCAAAAAAAAACAAAAAAATCATGATAATTAATCATCAAAACAAAAACAAAAACAGTTATCCAAAGATAAAATATGTTGAAAAATAAAGAATTAATCTTCTACAAAGTCTTCTTACGTTCCTCAAAACTTCTATCATTCATTTTTTTTTTCTATAGACATAAAAAAAGGCACAAAGGCACCATCCTCCACACAATAGCACTCCAAGTGTTGCCAGCAGTCCACCAACAAGCATACAAATCGACTACTTGTCTAGACATGACCCAAGACAACTTAAAACAACAGAAAAAAACATTTAAATCGCACAAGCAACCCCATAATGAAGCAAAAAATGGTCCATAGACTTCCCATTCTTTTACACAAACAACACCAATCAACCACAATGATGTACCGCCGAAGATTGTCCATAATAATGATCTTTCCTAGAGCCACCAACCAACTAAAAAAGGCCACCCTTAACAGAACCTTAGTTCGTCAAACGGAAACAGAAACCATCATGACAACACATAACACTGTAGAAGGATTTAACACCAAACAAATTCCTTTTGAAAGGGACCCACTATAGCTTGTCCTCCAAACTCTTACATCTAGTCCATCTGACTCTCAAAAGTCAAATACAAGAGAGAGAGAGAGAAAAAAGAAAAAAAAAAAAACTTAACCGGTGTCATACAAAATGATTTCACCCAAAACAAAGGAAAATGTTCTTCTTCCAAACTTCAAGATTCCATTTCTATCAAGGAATAAATACCTTTTTATTATATGCCTTTTTCTATCTAAATTTTATTTCATAGGTGACAAGCTGTCAAAGAATAAACTGCCCAACAGTTTTTTATACAATTAGATAGCAGATGGAACCTGTGAGTAAAATCTGTTTCTTAATCATTTTTTTTTATTTGAGGCCCACCAAAAGTACCTTTATTAGACATCTTTAATGCTTACCTGACTCCTCATACAAAGACATTCTCACTGGATCTTCATATATAACAATCTCTACTTTCTAAACGCTTCACATCTTGAATAAGTTACCAAATGAAATACCACAATAATTTGCTGCAAAACTTAGGGCTCGTTTGGGTGTCAAAATTTTATTTGATTTGATTTAATTCTTTGTTGACTTCACGGATACCAAGAAAAAAGTAGTTTTGAAATTATGTTTGGATGTTTAGAAAAAATATTTGAGTAGGTGAATATATTTGATAAAAAAAATATAAAATATAATAAATTATATATTAATTTTAAAAAAATTTAAAAAAAAAAAAAGTTGGGGGTGGTTCGAAACCACCCCAAATATGGATGGGTGGCCGAGCCACCCTCAAATTTTTTTTTCTTCATTTTTTTTTTTAAATAAAAATATAATTTTTATATTATTTTTTGAGTTGGTTGGAATAAATTTGAGTTGAGTTGAAAAAATTTGAGTTGTTGAAGATTGTTGACTTTTGAGAAAAATTGAGAAAAATTGAGTTGAACCAAAAAGAACTAGTTACCCAAACAAGCCCTAAATTATTAAATGTTGAACACTGATGATGTCATAAGCATCCTTATTGTAACTCTCATAAATGAACTGCTTTAAATTAGCGTCAAAACCTTATTGAATTGATTTTCACATAGCAAAGCACACAAGGCAGTACCAATGCTATATTGATATGAGCATTGATATTTTAATCATATGAAGTCTATTTATGCAATTAAAACTTGTATTCAAAGTTTGCTTAGGCAATTAAGGCTCCCTTTAGAGTGATTTTCTTTGCTTGGTTAGCTGCCTTTGGAAAGATCCTTATCATGGACAATCTAAGAAAACGACAAATCATTGTAGTTGAGTGGTATTGCATATGTAAGAAGACTGGGGAGTAAGTGGACCGTCTTCTGCTAAACTGTGAGTTCCCAGGTGCTCTTTGAAATACTATCTTCAGCAGTGTGGGGCTGGCTTGGGCTATGCCTAAAATGATGATAGATCTCTTGCCTAGTAAAGACCACCACAGGGTAGGTTTCAACTTGACACAATTTGGAAGATGATTCCGCCTTGCCTTATGTGGTGTATATAGAGGAAAAGAAACTATTGTAGCTTTGAGGACTATAAGAGAACCTTAGTGGAATTAAATGCTTTATTCTTTAAGACTTTTTTCCTTTGGGCTGCTACCTCAAATTTTAGTTTTTTGAACTTTCATGTATTCTTAGATTACTTCCCCACTACTAACTAGGCTTTTTTCTTATATACCCACTGTGTACTTAGGTTGCGCCTTTGCACTTTTTAATGAATTTTGCAATTACTTAAAAAAAAAAAAAGAACAGATAACGTGTTCGAAGAACCCACGGATCACTCCACAAAGACAGGGATCCTAAAAAATCAACCAGGCCAAACAGCTCCAAACCAAATCCATTCTTTAACAATGGCCAAACAATTCTAAAGAAAATCTAAAAGGGCCTACTAAACCTAGTCTACCTTATTAGCCTTCAGGAAGCCCTCAAACACCTGTCCATACCAAGAGCCCCACCAACCGAACCCATTTGTCTCCGCAAGCACCTAGCAAATTGCCAAAAGCCCAATTCTATATTTAGTACTTTAGAGTACCTAATGCACCACAAACCTATCAAAGGCCTAGTAAGCCCCCAACAAGGCCCTACAGGCTTCCTCACTACAAAAGGAATTTCAACTCCCAAAAGCCAACCAAAACTGAGACAAGCTCATAAGGCCAATATTATGCCCCTCTCAATGATCAGGTCAACCTTAATAGATGCCCATCAAAGTTAGAAGTAATCATCAATCACCCACTTATGAGGACAGTCCCTCCTTCCTAAGGAAGAGGAGTGAGGGATCAAGGTAAGGAAATCAGCTTAAGATCAATAGTTTGAAGCTTCAGCAATTTCAGTCTTGGAATGCTATCAAAGTTTCAAAAAGTGCAAACTTTCATGCGCACCATCTCACTAAGTGGGCCGCTTCAAACCTATTGTTTGTAAGCATTCTCAATACATGTTAGGGAGAGAAACCCCTAGGGAGTCCAACAAGAGTAAGTTAATATACATTTTAAAACACCACTTTTAGCCCAAAAGCCTAAGCTAATGAGCTTAGGTCAACTTAAGTTTATTACCTACTCTTTTTCTTTATACTTTACCAATGTGGGACACAAACCTCACAAGTGCACTCACACCAAATCTTCTCCTCACTTGTAAGTCTCTTTCACATTGACCCAATTCCTTCTCGTGTGTGAGTCCTTCGCAAACCAAGAGCTTGGACCTTATACACACGAGCACCACACCACCCACTCATCGATGCAAATCAAATAGTCAAATCCGGTGGTTGCAAGGCCAATACAGAGTTACAGACTAGTCATAGGCACAAAGACAAAACACTTGAAAATTGTACCAATTCTACATGAGGTGCTCAACTTGCCAACTAGTAACTCGTATTGAGAGCTCCTTCTTGTACTTCTACTAGCTTATGTAGAGTATACACAATATGACAAATTTTGTTTTTTTTTTATAAGTAAACCAATTTTATTAAAAAACGTATGGCATCTCTAAATACACAGAAAGTATATAAAATGAAACACCTAACTAGAGAGAGAAACGAACAAGAAAGTCACTATAACTAAACGACAAAATGAGAAACAAACGCCCCAATCCAAAGATACAGGCATTGTAAAACAAAGAAAGAATCTCCTCCAACGACCTCTCTCTGTCCTCAAAGATCATGTCATTCCTTTCCCTACACAAACACAAAAAAAGACAAGTAGGCACCATTTTTCGCACAGCAAACCCAAGACAATCCAAAACGACTAAAAAAGCACTCCAAATGGCAGAAGTCACATCGCAATGAAGTAAGAGATGGTCTATAGACTCCCCATTACTCTTGGAAATGCAAAATCTGTCCATCACGATGATGTGCCACCTCCTCACAATATGACAAATTTCGCCAGTGAAAAACGTTATTCACTCACATTAAACGTTTTAACAACCTCCAATAACAAATCCCACACCTCTATAATTCCATAATGAATGTTCTTATTCAGTATATCCTCGACCAATCAAATACAATTAGCAAATGCCCCTTTGCAAATACTTCTTCCTTGGTAACCTAATGTGTCTCATAAACAAAACGCACGTTCCTACCAAACATTTTCAGCCTTTCCAAGAAACCGAAGTTTTAACCCTAATACCCCCTCACAAATAGTGACTGATCATTTTCCATCGTAAACTCACATAAATTCTTTTTTGATAAGTAAATGTCTTAAATTTTGTGTTTGTGTAGGCACCGATAAACTCACATAAATTTGCTCTCAAACACGTTCAAATCCAACGAAAAAAACCATTAAGCAACCATTCACTAACTCGAATCTCAGAGAACTCAATCACAAACAAGCACAGAAACGATTTAAAAAAAAAAAGAATCACAGTACATAATACTACTTTTCAATATTTACCACAAATCTTCATTGGAGCTTCGAGCTCGAGAAGGTTAGGCTGGTTGAGAAAGATCTCCTTGGACACAACGCAGAGCTGCCGGATTTCCGCCTCCGTCAGATGCACCTGCTTCGTCGTCCGTCCGACCTTCGCCGCCGTCAGCCGCCGTATTATATCGTCAAGCAAAGCCGCCTCCATCAAAAACCGTCTCGAAAAAACTCAACCTCACAAAGAACAAAAGAGGAACGCCCAAACAGAACTACGAAACAAAACCCTAACTTTCTTTCTCTCTCTGAGCCCAACGGGTCAGTGAGAAAGATCCGACTCCGACGGCGAAACGGGCTTTATGATAAAGCAATAGGAGAGAGAATAAAACTGAAAACACTTTCACGTTAAATCTAACGGCGAAAACGAATACGATTCCGGCAACCGCAGATGATTTTGCTTGGTTTTGGGTCAACGGAGGTTGGCCGCCGTTTCCCGCATGACGGAGTTAAAAGAGAATGTAACAGTAATGGAGGGGACTCGGGTCAAGAAGCTAAAGCCCTAGAAAATGTATACGTGGAACCCTCATCTGGAAGTCTTGGCCCTCGCACGTGCGAATGTGGCTTGGGTCCTGGTGAACTGATTTAAAACTTCTTTTGCAATCATGACGCCCTGGATATATCTGGAACTTGCATTTTTTTCAAATTGGCTGAGCGGAAGTTTTTATCTTAAAAATTGCCACGTGTCATTAGTATGTAGCAAGTAAGAAGTTCATTTCTTTTATTTTAATAACATATGAGTAATATTACGTTACCAACTTTTTTATTTAATTTTATTTAATTTTGTATATATAAATTTTTTTTTTAAGAATTTATTTGTACATTTGTGAGATATATTTTTATTTATATATACAAAATTGGATAAAATTAGACAAAAAAATTAAAAATATAACATTATTTATAACATATTAGAATTTAGAAATACATGGTTAATTTAATAGACTTTTTCAATTTTTTTATATTATTAAAAAAATGCGCCTTTCGCTTTTCAATCTTTTATTTAATAATTTTATAGCCATGACCAAATTTTCAGTAATTAGTTATTTAAATTACTATCAATTTAAACCACAAATATAAAAAGTGTCTAACCGTTTGTAAGTGAGACATGTTTGAATAGATAAATTTTATAGAGTAATGATACATGTCACCCGATATTTTTTTTATGTTTATTTAAAATTAATGTGACTTTTAAAATTATTAAATCAAAATTTAATAATAGTCTAATATAAATTTAGTAGTAATTTTAAAATTTATATCAATTTTAAATAGACACAAAAAAACATAAAACTAAAAATATTTCTCGCTCTTCATCTGAATTTAAAAAAAAAAAAAGAGTGATTCGCTTTCAAATACTGTATAAGAATGCCCATTTAGCCAAATAATGGGTATTTTTCTGTCGGAATTACTACAAAAATCTTCGTCAACACTTTTTCCAACCCTGTTTGGTTCCAGATTTTGTCGAGCATTTGGTTCCGATTAGTAGATTTTACAAAAGATGCGAAAATGATAATTCAGCAGTAGTCATAAGTCTATCACTATGCAAAAGTCACGGGTAATAAAAATCAAGCTCTTGGAAAGATTCCTCATGTACAATCAGCGTTGTTGGTAACTTTGATAATGACATTTGAAGTGCACGTTTGATATGCGCTCACTTTTTCTGTTTGGCTGTTCTTCTCCTTTCCTCTTGTTCCTGTTTTTTTTTACTACGATTTTTAGGTGGTCAATTAAAAATGAATCCAAACTTTCTTATCTGCCATATATATAATAATCCCATATAGATTTAATTCTAAAACGATGTTATTTTGTCAGAGAAAGAAGTAGTAAAAACAAAAATATAAAAACCACATGCTCTTGTGCAGTTAAGGGCGGATTCCGCCTGCCTATCTAAGGCGAGCAGTTATTAAAATCCGTCCTCCGGAAAATGCGAATTCAGATGCAAAATAAGGATATTCTACCCATATAATACAGTTTACACCACTAGTTTTGATGGTTGATAATGGTTTTAATTTTCTTTTTAAAATAAATGTATACTCTTAAAAAAATTATTAACAAATATTCAAAACATAAAATATTTTTGAAAATATAATATATGCTTTCCAAATATAAACCCACTAAAAAAATGTTAGAATATTAATTATATGATTAAATTTATCATTTCCTATAAGCTTAAGCTTTTAGGATGAATGATGATTTAACATTGTATCAGAACACTTCATAATTCACCTCATTTCACTAAATACTCCACGTATTAGGCCTTACTTGTTGAGTGAGAGTTTAAGCCTATATGTGAGGATGAGTGTTAAAATATTAATTAAATAATTAAATTTATCATTTTCTATAAAATTAAGTTTTTGAAATAAGTGCTGATTTATTAAAAAAATACTCCTCACTTTTGTATCATATTGAAATATTTTTTAAACTAACACTAAAAAAGATGTTTCAAAACTATTATTAAAAAATAAAAATTGAAAATTATCCTAGTGTATAAATAAAATAAATAATAAATAATGAAGTAATAATTTTTTTTTTTTTCTGAAAGAAGGAAGTAATAAATGTTGATATACCAGGATCTCCACCATTTAATTTATAAATAATGGTTGGAATTTGAAAAAATAAATAAATTTTCTATGGTCGAATACCATTTAAGAACCCTATCAGTTTTAAATTCCATGTAACCCTTCCTTATTTAACTAGATAAAAAGAAAATGGTAACGGTAAAAGCATCTAAGGCCCATCTCATCAAACATAGTGATGCATAAGAGCCTTATTTGGTACGAGTAGAGCATGATCTCAACAGGTTCAATTAGGAGTGGAACCATAAGTTATTCGTACTTATGTAAATATTAGTTAGGACGGCACGTGCTTGATTTACTGTATTATATATCATTATAATTGTTAATATTATAATTTTAATATCAAAGATATATTATGTTATATAATAGATTTAATATCTAGATTATTGAGCAAGGCATGTGCTTGATTCCATGTATTTGATAATAACAAATGTAATTCGTTATGTGATACTTGACATTAAACTCAATAGTCAATACTATATATAAAGAGTATTTATAGCATAAATTAATATTTAAATCCTTATAAAAGTTCATATTTAAATTCTTCCGCAAGTGAAATGATAGCATAACATTATAAAACAATCAAATGACACTTATGAACATGCCATCACCAATTGAGTGGCTTAATTTATTGAAGGCTTTAGCTTCTTAAGGAACATGATGTTAAAACACGGTTTACACGAGGTGTAAGCATTCAACTGTCACTTATTCGATTATTTATTTTGCACGTACAAATAAATAGAAGAAAATGAGATGGGAATTAGACTGTAGAAAAAAAATTTCTTTGTACTTGGGTAATGAGAAGAAGATTAAATTTCATAAATGACAATACCATACATAGTTACATGAAACAAGGATCATATCTTGAAAAATTTATTTCCTTTTAGCTGGCCTATCCACCAAATGACTATAATCAACAAAACTCATTCAATAGCTTTCACTGTTACATATATACCACCATACAGAGTCTGTAACTCTTCTCAAGAATAAGACTACCCAATAGCTAATAGATCCCTATCTTTCAACACTAAAATTATTTTATAATGGTTGCAAAGAGCCAAATGTTCTCTTTTGTTTATCCATACAACTCTGTCAATAATAGTCTCCACAAATACTAAATCAAATCCTAAATTAAATGTCTAATGAAACAAAAGAAATTAGAAAAATGAATAAACCAAGTCGTTAGCAAAAAGTAGCTACTCCTATTCCCCCTACTTTGAGTTCTTGTATATTTAATTGACAGAATAATCAAGCCCACGCTTTCAATTAAATCTAGATCCCAATATTCATAATCACATTACAAAAATCATATGAATGAGAGAGAGAGAGAGATAAATGGGCAATATATGTTAGGGCTCAAAAACTATTGCCGATTTCATCATGGAATTGCTCAAACTAAGCCCTCATAGGCAAGTTGCTCTCCATTGTCACCGAAAACTAACAAAACAATCGTAGATTTACATTTCACAACAAAGAGAGAGAGCAAAAAAAAAAAAAAAGATGGTGATTATAAATTATAAAAGAGAATTTAAAACAAATATAAAAAATTTCACCATAAACTCAAAAAAACTAATCAAGGGAATCAAAACCCAATGATCAAAATTAACGAGACAATAAATATCAATAAATTACTCAGAAACAGAGGCCAAAAAAATTGAAATATTGAGCAAGAAAGATAAAATAATAATAATAATAATAAATGTTGGGCTTACCGGGGATGCATGATTGCAGAGGAGGAGATAAATAAAAATTACTTATGTGAGGAAGATCAAAAAATATTGGCGATTACCGTGTCTGAAAACGAAATCAATATCCTCTTGTCTCGCCCATTCTTTCTCTAAAAACAAAACCAATTAGGTAGATTTTTTTTTTTTTTGGAATCATGTACTCTCTTTAACGACTGAGGGATTAAGGGGGGCCCCAAGGTACCTCACGGGAAGAGACCCCTCTTTGAACCCCAGGACTCCCAACAAAGAATCCTTAGTATTGTTGTTGGAAAATACACTTGAGAAAGAACTAAATGTATTTTGGAAGCAATTCATCAGGACCCTAACAATGAAGACTACAAAATAAAACCCAATTTCATTGTTTAGTCCTTATTTTTTGAAGATCAAACAAAATAATCTAATCATTGCTATAAACCCTTAAAAGATCCCCGAATATGATTCCTAGCATCCAACAAAACTAAGTTTTTCTATAAATAAAGAATAAAAAAAAGTAAACCCAAACATACATCAATAAATTCTAAAGCAAAGAATACTAATTGAAAGAGAAAGATATACCTTATAGTGGAAAGGCATTTATCTGAGTTCAACAAAAGCCTTGCAGGAAGGCTATTGGTTATTGTTCTCTTGGAAATTTGGACTCAATAAATTGAACAAAGTTAAAAGTGCAGTTTCAGCTTCCGTAGTAATTAGTGCCCGAATGATTGACCCAACAATTAGGTGACGATAAATATAGTAAAACAAACACAATTAAGTCAAAAACAAGATCAATATATACTGCGAGCTTACAAGTTCACGGTAAATTAAAATCAATAGCAAATTTCAATTGAAGAGTATCCAAAATAAGGAGTCTTATTCTATAGTAACTACAAAAAAAAAACATTAAACATTAAACTATTTATCAAAAAAAAAAACAAACAACAACAACAACATTAAACATATCTGGAAAAGAAAAATAGCAAAATAGTATTAAGTCGTCTAGAAGGATTGACTTCATTTTCATTTCGACAATGTTAATAGGGTTACATGAAAAAAAAAGATGAGGCACATTATATTGTTTTACGTAACCTACCTCACACATATTATTATATAGGCTTTGAAAATTAATACAATGACCATAATACTCTCAAACCCTAGTATATTATTTTAACATTTCCCTTCAAGCTGGAGCATATATATCATATAAACCCAGCTTGGAACAAATAAACTCTAACCGGTTCCGACATAAAGCTTCTGTAAACACATCAGCTAACTGGTCTCCAAACTTCACGAATGCTGAAGATATATCTCAATCGAATTACTTGTCTCTGACGAAATGACAATCAACCTCAATATGCTTAGTCTTTTCATGAAAAACTGGGTTATATGCAATATGTAAAGCAGCCTAATTATCACAAAATAATGGGATATGAGTAAGAGCTGAGAACCCAATCTTTTGAATAAAATGTTGTAACCAAGTCAACTCAGTAGCAGTATGAGTCATTGCCCTGTACTCTGCTTTTACACTAGATCGTACCACTACTGTCTATTTCTTACTCTTCCAAGTGACAAGATTACTGTCAAAGAATGTGCAATAACCTGTAGTAGACCATCTATCGGAAGGAGAACATGCCCAATCTGCATTAGTAAAACCTTCGACCCTAAGGTGTCCATTTGGTCTATACAGTATCCCTAGACCAGGGGCTTTCTTCAAATATCAAATAATGCGAGTAACAGCTTCCCAATGTAAAACCCGAGGAGCCTCCAAGAACTAACTAACAACACTAACAACATATGAGATATCTGGTCAGGTGATAGTAATATAGTTCAACTTCCTAACTAGACGACGGTACCGGCCAGGATCTTCAACTAATTCACCTTATTTTGATCCATCGGAACATCAACTGGTTGAGAACCTAAGAGACCTGTCTCTTCTAATTAATCAAGTGCATACTTTCTCTGAGATAAGTTGATACCTATTCGAGATCTAGCAACTTTAATACCAAGGAAATATCGAAGTTTGCCCAAATCCTTTGTATGAAACTGCTGCTGTAGAAACTGTTTTAATCGGGCAATGCCTCCTGAATCATCTCTAATAATAACGATATCATCTACATATGCCACAAGAAATATATAGCCTGCATTAGTATTTAAGTGAAATACTGAATGATCCGTCTGACATCTCTGAAGACCAAACTTCAATACTGCTTTAGAGAATTTTTCAACTCATGCACTCGGTGATTGCTTGAAACCATACAATGCCTTTTTCAACTTACAGACACGGCCCTGAGACTCCCGCTGAGCAACAAACCCAGGTGGTTGCTCCATATAAACCTCCTCATGCAAATTCCCATGTAAAAAGGCATTTTTGACATTCAATTGAAACAAGGGCCAATCAAGATTAGCAGCCAAAGAAATAAGAACACGAATAGAAGAAATTTTGGCAACTGGAGAAAAAGCTTCATCATAATCAATACCATACATTTGAGTATAACCCTTATCAACCAACTGAGCTTTCAATCGGTCAACTGAACCATCAAGATTAAACTTAATCGTGAAGACCCATTTGCAACCAACAGTCTTCTTATGAGGTGCTAAGGGAACAAGCTCACACGTCCCATTTTGATGTAGGGCCCTCATTTCCAATTCCATAGCTTGCCTCCAACCGAAGTGAGATAAAGCATCATGCATTGTCTTTGGAATGGAAATACTAGAGAGGTGAGAAATAAAACAAGAAAGTGAAGGAGATAAAGAACTAGTGGATACAAACTAACTGATAGGATGTTGAGTAGTACAAGAATGTGTACCTTTCCATAGGGCAATAGGCAAGGAGTCTAACGCAGGTGGAAGCACTAGATTTGGAGACGGTAAGGATGATGGTGGAGGAGCAGGAGCTGATGGGCGCAACCGACGCGTATAAACCTGGAGTGGGGCAAGCGAGTGTGACAGAGACAAGATTGGAGGAGCAAAGGTAGGCCCCGAGAGAAATGGAATAGGCAGCGGAATAGACGCAACATCAGGTGCTAGAGAAGAGTCACTCAAAGAAGTAGTAGTAGGAAAATAGGGGAAAAACTCAACAAATGTGACATCGGTGCTAAAAGTAGCATCGGAGAACAATACTATAGAAACGATATCCCTTATGAGTGGTGGAATATCCAAGAAATATATATTTAGTAGCACGAGGGTCAAGTTGACCAAACCGGGACCTAAATTATGGACATAGCAAACACACCAAAAACCTTAAGTGACAAAGAGAACAAAGAGGAATAATGATATAATAGAGAATGAGGAGAGGTACCATCTAAGACTAAGGAAGGCATCCTATTAATGAGATGACAAGCAGTGACAGCAGCATCACTCCAAAATTGTTTGGGGACATGCATATGAGACAGGAGACAACATGTAACATCCAATAAATGACAATTGTTTTATTCAGCCATACCATTTTGTTGTGGAGTGTGAGCACATGAGGTTTGATGGATAATGTATTTATCAGACAAATAAGATGCAAAAGAACCAGATGTATATTCGTTGGCATTATTTGAATGCAAGAGACGGATTTTTTGAGCAAATTGAGTCTTAATCATATTGCGAAAAAGTTGGAAAATAGAAAATAACTCAGTATGATTTTTCATTAAAAATAACCATGTCATACGAAAAAAATCATCCACAAAGATAACAAAATAATGAAATTTATTGGATGCTATATTAATGGGACCTCATACATAAGAATGAACCAACTCAAAAGGACTGGAAACCTTACGAACAAATCTAGACGAAAAAGAGACATGATGGTGCTTACTAAGCTGACAAGCTTCGCAAGACACAGACAACTCAGGACGAAGACTTGGGACTTAATGCTTCAACGTAGGAAGAGAAAGATGACCAAGACGACAATGCCATTGAAGAGCGGAGGCCGAAGACTGCAAAGTGAGAGAGGTGGGTGTAGTTGCGAGGCCCAGATAATATAATCCACCAACTTCATGCCCCATACCAATCATCCTCCTCATCTTGAGATCCTGAAAAATGCACAAAGATGGGTAAAAACTAACTGAACAATTAAGAGCTTTGGTAATTTTACTAATGAATAACAAATTAAAGGGAAAACTAGGAACATGTAGAAAAAACAACAACTCAATGTCAGGACTCAAATGGGTAGTGCCTGAGCCGGCCATTTGGGAGAAGGAACCATTAGAAAGGGTGACATTCCGAGGTGTATCAACAGAATGATAATAAAAAAGGGAAGTAAACGAACTAGTCATGTGTTCATTTGCGCCAGAATCAATAACTCATGGGTCGTTAGTGGAGGATAAAAGACAATGAAATGCAGTACCTAACTGAGCAAGAGTAGTAGTGGACGAGGAAGAAGCTTGCTTATGGGCTAAGAATTGAGCATATTTATCTTTCGAAATGGAAATCAAATCACACTCCAAATTGAGGCTTGAATGAGTAGGTGTTCCAGAGGTGGCTAAAGAATCTGCTTGAGAAGCAACTTAATTGGCAAACCCTGATGATGTGCCATGTAAATCCCAACAAGGATCCACAAAATGATTGCTTCGGCCACAATGAGTGCATTTGTGAGACCCACGACTGCCAGTACGACCACCTCCTCAAGAATCACGTCCACCACAAAAACCATGACCACCTCAACTGACACGTCTTCCACGGGAACTACCATAACCACCACGGGCAGCAATAAAAGCAGCACGATCACCATCACGTTCAAAATTCAACGCAGGGCCATGATTAGAGAGAGTAACGCGCTGAATCCGAGAAAAAACCTCAAGAAGAGATGGGAGATCGGAACCACCCAAGATTTGTGCACAAACTAACTCATACTTAGGTTTCAAAACGTGAAGAAACAGAACCACATCTACATCTTGACGTTGCTTGCCCATTTTCTGTAAATCAATTGAGAGCGGTTGATACATGTCCCACTCCTTATAGATGGCCACAACCTGATTGTAATACTTCACCACAGTCTATGCACCTTAAACCCAAAGTATTATTTGCAAACTTCATAAATGCGAGTAATATTTTCAGCACCAGAGTACATATGACTGAGATGATCTCAAATATTATTGATAGTAGGAAGATAAATACACGAGAATCCAATGTGAGGTTCAACAATGTTCATCATAAGAGAGATAATCTAATTGTCTTCCTGGTCCCAAAGGTTGGTGGTAGTAGGATTAGTCGGTTTGCCTGATTGAAAATGAGTACATAAATCATTTCCTTTGAAGAATACCTCGACAGAACATGCTCAGTAGACATAGTTTTTGCCATTTAATTTTACAAATATCATAGGTATATTGCCCATAGAAGCCGAAGTGGGTAAATTTGATTTAGTAATAGTCATGCAGATTCGAATTTACCACAAAGTGTATCAACAATAATAGGGAAGCCCAAAATCACAACAATACAATCAATAAAGTGTGTAAAATGGACAAAAACTTGCACAAATAAACCTGGATCTAGTGGAAATGAGTTTGACTAGGCCTGAACCGGCCTTAAATGAGCTAAACCGGCCTAAAACTGGCTTGAAACAAACGAAACTAAGTCTGAAATGTGATGAATAGGGTCTAAACTGTCTGAACCGAAACTGAAAAGAGATGAACCGGCCTGAGATAATCTGAATCGGGACTGTAATAAGCTAAGGTAATGCGGGTCGTGCAACAAATCGGGTTGACCAGTTGGAGGATAGCCTTGTCTCGGATAGGGAATAGATAGTACCCGGACCCAAACAGGAGTCTTCTTCTCCGAAAGTCATTGGATTTCTGACGCAAGACGTAGACCGTGCCGATGACCACGACGGCAGCGACAATAGAGACGATCGGTGATCACGTCAATGCAATCTCCACCGAACCCACGATTTGTAGTTCCACTACGACACCAAATCCACCAAGAACGGAGCAAACCATGCCCTCGGTGACAGTGATATCTCATCACTAATGACGATGATTTCGTCGCCAACGCTTGCCTGACATGGGCATGAAGCCCAGTGCCTTACTTTCCTACAAGATGCTGCAAGATCAGAACTTCAGGGGTTGTTTTATCGTGAATGACGACAAAACAAGAGGAAAGAGAAAAAAAAAATTGAGGGAATAACGTATAGTATGAAGAACGGGATTAAACCCTAGGCTCTGATACCATGTTGCACGTTATATTGTCTTACGTAGCCTACTTCACACATATTATTATATAGGTTTTGAAAAGTAATACAATGACCATAATACCCTCAAACCCTAATATATTATTCTAACAGACAAGAAGTTTTAAACAAGCACTTTCAATGTATTGATTCTCATAATAACAGGAGTAATCTTTCTACGCAGGTTTTTGCAAGAGAGTCTCATTATGAACTCAAAGATTTAAGAGCTTCTAGACTAATCATATGGTGCAATTAATTCTATGTTCAACATATTCTTTATTATGGTGCAATTAATTGACGTGGGAAAAAATCTCTTACCGTTTTAGCTAACTCTACTATTGCAGCAATTTCTGTAATGCATAAGCCCCTCTCTCCTCCCTCCTTGTCCCCATTCAAACACTTGTATCTGTAAAACAAGTTTTTGGCAGAAAAATGTGTTCAGTGCAACTGGAAACACGACTCATGTCACTCATTTTTGCATTTAGTTTGACATATTCCAATCACAACTTAAAAGGCACTTCAAATAAGATAAAAAATATTTTTTTTTACACACATTTAATTTTGAACCCATCAAGCTAAAATACAATCAAGGTATAGTGTTAAGCCTAAACATGGTTAAAAGATCTCAAATGCAGGGTATTACTTACCACTTCCATTAGAATTTGAACATCTTTATTAGAAATAGATGGCCAAGTTTGTGCAACCCCACTTTTAGCTCATCAATGTTAATCTTGCCTTTATTGTTAATATCCGTTGACTTGAACCCCTCCTTTATGCTGACAACTTCTTCCATTGACAAATGCTCATCAATTACTTGGCAATTTCAAATTCAACAAACAAAAAAGAAAAGCACATCAATGAATCATTCAACTACATTCAACCAAGATCAAGAGCTTGGACAAAGTTTTCTTGAACAGAAATCTTTGAGACATTACCCTTAAGAGCTCTTTTCTTGAGCTTATTCATTACAGAAGATTAAGCGCGGGATGGCAATCAAAAGGCTAAGCGAAGAACTTCATACAGATAGCTCGCATAGGAAGGGAACTTACGAAGAAAAGGAGGAGAACTTACACTACATGATGGCAAAGGAGGAGAAAAGCCTCGGATAGAGAAGGAGGAGTCGCATACTGCATCTGAACACCAACTAATGGCTCACATAGGTAGCGAAGTTGGATTATCAGGCGATAATCTAGCTCCGTGTCCCGCCCTTTTTCTCTTTCAAAAACAAATTGAGCAGGTAGATTTTCTGACAAGATTCACAAGATTTGGGTATGTGGAATATGATTGAAGAGCAATGGAGGGGAGACTATACTCTTTCTCTTTCTGTAATTGAAGAAGATGAGTGCTTCTTGCTGGTAGATTTTAGGTAAAAAGACAAGAACTATTGCTAAGATGAATATTTTACATAAGAAAATTGAAGAAAATTTGTTATCTAATATTTGTTAAAGACTCAAAGGTAACCATAAATACTGCAATACTCTTGTAGACGGCAAGGTGGGAAGAAATCAAGGAAATATTTCTTTTAATTTTAATTATAAATTTGTGAATTAATAACAATAAAAAATGGAGTAGGAGCAAGATGAGTCAGCAGATTTTTCTTGATTTTCGATGACCTCTATCCCTAGAATTTCATCCCATTCTAGAAGGAAATGAGTTAGTCGAATATCAACTTCTGAAGACTTGATTAAATGAAATAGAAAGAATAAAAACAATACTAAAAAGAAAAGCAAAGCAAAATCTGTCAAAGCAAAAGAAAAAGAAGAGGGGGTTCCAAAGTTACAGGCGTCAAAGCAAAGCAAAAACCACAAATTGCCGCAACACCATCATCATCGACACAAACGGTCACAACTACCAAAATCAACAAACATTTCAAATTCTACCAATCTAACATCATTTTTGTAATCTATAATTAGTGAGTATAACAAACCTATAAAGAAAAAGGTAGAGATTTTACCTTACTACTACCCATGGCCGGAATTCCTCTTTAGCTTCATCACAATCCTCTTCTTCTTCTTCTTGGTCTGATCTCTCTCTCTCTCGAATCTGCTCTCTCTCTTTCTCTGGTTTGCGACAAACAGAAGGGGGAGAAGATGATGAGAAATTGAGTGCATGTGACGAAAAAGAGAGAAAAGGAAACAAAACGCGTGATGTGCGGATGGATTTGGTAGAAGAAATCATCCTTTATTATGGTTGGTATCAGAGAATGAGAAAATTTTGAAGAAACCAAAAGCCTTTTTATTTTTTGGCGAAGAACAATCAAGAACGTGAAGGGAAGAACCTGCAGGAAGAAGAAAGAAAAATCGGAGAAATACCAAAAATACCCATCAAATTCTTTAGCTAGCCGAAAAGTAAGTAGGAGTAAAATAGTAATTTTAGAATTTAAAGAGATGGTAAAAGACAAAGGTAACCCTGCCTAATTTAAGTAGTAAAATAAATAATAGAGGTTAGAACCATAAAATTATATCAAAAGAAATGGTAAAAGACAAAGATAATCCTGCGTGATTTAAGTAGTAAAAGAAAGAATAATGGTTAGAACCGTAAATTTATATCATCAAATAAAATTTACTGTTCCGAGACCATTGCCTTATATTAAAAGAAATGGTAAAAGACAAAGATAACCCTGTCTGATTTAAGTAGTAAAAGAAAAAATAAATGTTAGAACTGTAAAATTATATCATCAAATAAAATTTACTGTTCTGAGACCATTGCCTCTTTTTATATAGTGCTAAGGATAAGAAACAAATACATATATATAGTCATTTTATGAGTGTGTGCATGTACTTATGTAAAACAGTAAAATAAAAGTAAACAAATCTTAAACTGAACTCCACAATAAATCTTAAGTTATAACTGTAGACAAAAGTTACATATCTATAGAATCACCTATATTGTATTGTGTTTTTTAAAAAGTTATTAGCCTATAATATTGCTTTGTTGTTTTGGTATGATTACCAGTAAAAAGCTGAAACCATTTTTTCCCCCAGAGGGGGGGGGGGGGCGTGGTGAAAAATTAACATTAACGAGGCCATGCTGTAGAAAATAGAATTTTATGGGATTATAAAATTGTTATGATGTCATATAAATGTGAAACTAGTTATGGGTATTTTGGATTGTTTATTAATATTTTGGGGTAATTATCTTTTATCCCCCATGAACTACCACCCTCTATCATTATACCATATGAACTTAACGTCTCCATCATTCGACTACCTTAAACTATCATTTTGTTACCTTTACTCCCGCCATTAAAGAATCTCGTTAAATTAGATTCAATATTCTATTTTCATAAGTTAAATTTATTAAAGGACAGAAATACTCAAATTAAAATATCAAAATTAAGACTTTAAAAATAAAAATAATAGAAAATATTAAAAAAGTAATTTGGTTTTTTTTTTTTTAAAAAAAAACTTAAACTAAAAAAAAAAATTAGAAGGAGCCACCCCCAACGGCTTGTTTGGGGGTGGCCAACCTCACCCCTAAGCTAAACTGGGGTGATTGAGCCACCCTCAAGGGCCTTGGAAGTGGTTTCAGCCACCCGCAATTTGCTCAATGGGTGGCCGAAACCATCCCCAATTTGCTCATTGGGATGGTCGAAACCACCCTCAATCCATCCCCAATTTGCTATTTGGGAGTGGTTCGGCCACGCTTAAACCCTATCGTTAGGGGTGGCTGAGCCACCCTTTCTGTGCAAATATATATATTAATTTATATATATTTTTTTAAGTTTTAGTTTTTAATATTTATATTTGTCATATCTTTAAATTTGTATTTTTTAAATTATTTATAAGACATATGACATGTGGCAATTTTTTATTAATTTGACGTGTAATTTTGTTAATTTCATTGATGGATGTACTAATTCAGTATTTATTCATAAACGAGATATCTTCTACAATACAAAATAAAACGTAGGTAAAAACAAATAAAGTTGTTAAAACTCAGGAATTGAAAAGACATTTAACCCTAAGAACTAAATTTAAAGAAAAAACCATCTAGGAGTGGTCCACCCACCACCCCACACACCTGGGGTGGCCGAACCACCCAAGGTCTTTTTTTTTTTTTTTGAAGTCTATTTAATTCTTAAGTTTTAGTTTTTAATTTTAGTTTTTGATACTTTTTATTTTTTTATTTATTTAAAAAAAAGTTTAAAGTTTAAGTTTTGTTGTTGTTGTTTTTTTTTTTTTTAGTTTGTGTTTCTTTTATTTTTCGTGTTGGAACTGTTATAGATACATTGATAATTTTTTATGTTTACTTTTTAATTTGTTTTTTAAGGGTATTTTATGGTAGTTCAAGATAGTTGTACGGTAAGAGTGTTAATTCATGAGGTCATAGTGACATATGATGGTAGTTCGTGGGGACAAAAGATAATTACCCATAATATTTTTATTTTGGAATGATAAAACAAAAAGGAAAAGGAAAAAAATGTTATTATTTATTTGCAATTTGCTATAAAGTTATTTTTTCAGCTTATTATGAGGGTTAACCCAAATAAAGATAAAATCCAAGTTCATTAATTGGGATTAAGTTGATATCAAGGACAAAACTAAAATTTTAATTAAGATGAGCTAAAACATTAATAAAGGGCCAAATTTAATTTTGATAGGGGCAAACTAATATTTAGGCCGAAAAATATATGTACTTAATTATGTATAAATATTTTAATTTTTTTTAGCTATATATAAAAATTTAACCATAAGTATATAAACATTTTAACTATATTTTTATATATAAATTTGTAACTAAAAGGAGAAGAGGGCATGATCCTTATTAGCCCCTGTAGTTCCGTCCTGGGATGATGATATCAAACTAAGTTTGGTTGCTATCAAAATAAGTTTGGTTGCTAGGTTTAATTGTTTCTAGTCCCCACCATGGATGGTCCACAAACATCAAGAATTGTGATGTTTGCTTTGCAAAACTTTCAAGAAGAAACGCTATCCACTAACAAAAAAATAAGAAGATAATATTTGATTTTTGATTTTAAGAAAACAAGAATCAAAATAATTTTTTTCTTTTTTTTTTTTTTGAAAAAGAGAAACCCCGACAGCCTCTCAATGTCTTAATTATCTTGATAGGTAAAGAAAACTACAGCTGCAAATAATTATATGTAATCATTTACAAATTTCACAACTTTTCATTTTTTTTATTTATTAGAAGCTCAAATTCATGCCTTTGAAGATAACACTTGCCACTCACAAAGCCGAAGCATCCTTAATAGCTAGAAGGGGGAACTTTCTTAAGCTTTTTTTAGATTTTTCTTAAATTTAAGAAATTCAGTTATTATTTACTTCTATATTCAAATAAATTACATAATAGATTCTTTTATCATTTTTTTTATATCATTTAAATATTCTTT
Source organism: Betula pendula (assembly GCA_900184695.1). Lineage (NCBI taxonomy): Eukaryota > Viridiplantae > Streptophyta > Magnoliopsida > Fagales > Betulaceae > Betula > Betula pendula. The sequence goes on along the minus strand of FXXK01000171.1, from coordinate 89,496 downwards.
CGAATCAATGTTAGAAGAAAAAAAAAAAAAGAGGAAAGAGAAAAAAGAGAAATCTTTTTTTTTTTTTGTGTGTTAATAAAATAAGTATAAAAAGAGCTAAAGTACTTCCATAAATTTTGGGTAGCACTTTAACTTTTCATTGGTTTAGAGAATGGAACGAAATTTGCTGCTGGTGAATTTTTTTAATTTTTTTTTCTTAACATTTAAAGAAGGGAAGGGAGTTTTAGAGAGTATATTGATAGTGCTGTGAGCGACTGCACACAAGGAGCTTCTTAAGGATCTTGAGGGAGGTGAATATTCATGATACTTCCTACAATGTCTTGATCAAATAATTGCCTTAGCTTGTTAATAGCCTAGCTTCTTGAGTTTAAGAGACTCAAGTATGCAATTTGAAGATTCTTGTAGGACCCATAAAATACTTACCTAAGAAGGAGGCCCAGACCCCATAATAAGCCCAACCAATCTATGACCCAAAGAGCTTAAGCCACTATGTGATCAAAGTGGATAATGCTGGACATCCATCATCCGAAAATCCTCACATTTGCGAGGATTTTTGGACAATGAAAAAAAAAATTGTGAGAAAACAAAAAAAATTTGTGAGAAAATAGACGTGTAGCACGACTCGATCAAAGTACTTGAAAAACTCGAAGACCATTGACATGTCAAGATCTGCCTACTCACCTAGAACCGAGTATAGCCCCTTTAGGCATCGACGGGCAAACATACAATTCATTCCATAACAACCTAGAAGGTTATAAGGTATGTACATAAGACAAATTCATTCCTAAGGTACACATTCAACAAACTATCACAAAGCTTTTAAACTCTCATTACTAGAGAGAGCCCTCTCTCTCGCCTCCTACTAACTTGGGCGTCGAAGTCCTTTCGATCATCTGCGGTTGGCGGACTTCTTACGTTTTTCACCACTTTTGCAGATGAAACTCTTCCTTGAAAGACAACCTAAAGTAATGGTGATGATTCATACATCAACAGTTCTTAATTTTAGGATTCACCTCATCCTTAGGCTTTGGTCTCATGTTTACTAAATTTGGAATCCAAGAGTTATCCCAAATTTTCATATTCTCTCCATCATTGATCTTAAAGCAAGTCCCTTCTTCGAGTAGGGTTTTTGAACTTTAGGACTATTTTCTAATTTAATAATTAGTAGTTAATCGTTTGGTAAAATTTTAATTTGGCTTTTAAAATTATGGTTTAACCTTTAAAATCGCGTGTTTTTAAAAATATACTTTTTTAGGTGCAATTTGAAAATACAGATTTTTATTTTTTAAATGAATTTTTTTTAAAATGCACTCTAAAATAATACAATTTTCATAAATTTATTTAAAATTGTACTTTTATCCTGCAAAATGGCATAATTAAAAAGAAAAGAAAAGAAAAAAGGTCCGACACTTTCATAAAACGACACAAAGCAGTAATCAGTCACGATCGTTCCATGGTTACCCTCGTACTTGCCCAGCAATTTCTTAGAAATATACTTACAGATTCCTTTTACACTTGGACAATAAGGATAATCTAGTAATTCCATCTCCACCCACCAAACAAACCCAACACAATTTTCATTCCCACAAACTCCACAGTCCACAATTAGAGAAGTCTTCACCGAATCCCAACCCCTCCTTCCTTGTATAGTGGATAATGCCACGTCAACCGATCACAACGACAGAGCAACCATACCAACTAGGATTGATCAATTATGATTTTTTTTTTTTGTAAGTAATTAATTATGATTGAGATCATCTAGAATCATCAGAATATTCTCTTACAACGTAGATATTCGAAATTTTAATTATTGTTTTTAAATTAAATAATATAGATTTTATCATATTAATATGATAAATTATGATTACATTGACATAGTAAATTATGAGTGAATAAAAATAGTAAAGGCTGATACAATAATATTATCTTATGGATGATATTTTTGTCACTTTGGATTGTGGAAGAATAACGTTACAACTACGATAGTAGATTTGAGAGGGGAACGTTACAAAAATTAAAATATTGGAAGAGACATTACAAAAAAATAAAATAAAATTAGAAGAGATAAATGTAATATCCCTTATAATTAAGCATAAAATATTGTCAACTATATACTTTTAATTATTTTATTAATTATGAACTATCACATTAATTTATAAATAATTTTATAATAAAATATTTTGCCTAACTTTACAGAATGGTTGGGTTTAAAGGATGATAATAGTGGATCATGATTATTCATAATTAGTAATGTATTCAAATTGCACAGATTTTCTAATCTCAACTATTATCTTAAAATTAAATGGATCAAAATTTTACCGATTTATCATTTATTATTCTTTTATTTTTGAAATCAGAATTTATATAATATATATATATATATATATATATATATATAATAATAATAAATATTAATACGATAGAATTATTTAATTTTTAAAACAATGAAATGAAATATACTTGAATTTTGATCTTAGCATCCATATTCGGCAAAAGCGCGTTGTGAGGATCATGCTGACGCATACCGCACCGGAATATTTCCCACCGACGGACTGTTTCCAAACACGCCTCGTCTTTTCCCGAAAACTATAAATACTCCTCTTTCTTTCCCATTTTGTGCCCTAGAATCCCTTCCGTTTCCCCTCCCGCTCGCCGCAACACCCAATTTTCCCTCACTTTCCAATGCTTTCCCGCCGAAATCTCCCCACGACCTCGCCGAGCCGGTCCCCTATTGCCTGTCTATGATCCGTCGCGATACGTCTCGGATCGGTTGTCGTTGTCTCGGTGATGGACGCGATGGAGTTACCGTACCCGATGGACGTGGCGGCGCCGATGCTCATGGGATCGGAGGGGTTCGTTAGGGCTGGGGTTACAGTCAAGGAGGTCGAAGCTTGCGCATCCGACGGCGTTTCGGTTCTCGTGAGTCCTCCAATTGAACGGTGCAGCTCTCTTTTGAGTAAAAAAGGTGTTATTTTCTAACCCCCTTTTTTTTTTTTTCGAATTGTTTGTTTTGAAATTATTATTTTTACTTTTTATCACTAGCTTTATTGGATTTTGCTTTGTTTTCCCAAAAAATATAAAAAAAAATTGGGCAAAAGAATTGGGACATATATGGAAGAAGAGCTTATTATCATTTTAATTGTTAAGCATTACTGCTCTTATTTTAGTTATTTCCCTAATTTAGTTTGGGAATTAGATGGGGGATAAGTCTGTAGTATCAGAAGGTTATTCAAGGGAACTTAATATTAGTGCCTTGAAATTGAAATTTGCTAGTAATAGTTAAAAACTAAGGCAGTTAAATTTGAGGCTAGATAGTGAAGCAGTGAAAGCCTACATAGCATTTCTGAGAGTAAGGCTAAGGTGTTGGAGGTCCACATGTCAGCGGCGAAATTAGTATCATGAATCCCTAACAGTTAAGCTAGATGGTTGAAAATGTTTTATTTATGGCTCCTTCATTTAACAAGAACATTATTACTAGGATCAGCTTATTCACCAAAAAAAAGGATTACTAGGGTCAGGTTGAAGTGGGTTGGACAGCATGGTTTGCAATACATTTCTGCTCGATTGCAATCAGCACATCCATTTTCCTTTTTTACTCCGCACTTTGAAAACAAGATTGCTTTTGTACTTCAACAAAAACAAAAAATAGTGTTGGAGAATGAGTTACTGTCTATTGTTAGTTACAAAACCTGCCTCTTAGCTAGGTGGCTTTACATATGTGTGAGGTAAAAGATCTAGGTCATGGGTTCTAGGGTTGGTGTGAGAGACAGGAGTTACGGTCACTGGTTGAAATGAAATTTGTGAATGGGAATGCTGTCTCTTAAAGTTGATGTGGGATTTCTGATTGAAAGATATTCCCTGTCTCGGTCTTGCCTCTTGTTAATGGTTTAGTCACTTTTGAATTTCAAAAAGAAAAGATGAATTTTACTGTGTTCAAATTTTTAACTGCCATTTAAGAGCTTTTGTGTTTTATTTTGTATGTGTTTTTTTTTACTATTTATAAATTATTCCTCGTAGTATTGCTCTAATTTTTGACATAATTGATACATCCTGACATTTCTATTCATAGTGTTCATTGGTTTCTGCGTCTCCGTTTACCACTTTATTGCTTAATTTTATGCTCTATGCAATGTGGTTATTTCAGATGTTACAACTGTGGTCATGTCTTCAGAGTCTGGCTCCTGCAATAAGATTCCAGATACTGAACTTTGTAGGCATGCTAATCAGCTGCCCAGCTTTCGGGGTGAAGATGTGTCTGCGCACCTTTATGGTATGGAAAAAAATTGTCTTTTACAGTGTCCTGGGCCTGAAGATGTACGGTTACAACAGGTAAAACGATTAGTCAGAATGGATGCACAGTTACAACGGAAAGCAGCAAAGGTATCAAGAAGTGGTAATGTGTGTTCAAAGAGGCCAAGGCTGGCGGCTCAAATGGAAGATTCTATGAGCCTAGCTGGAGTTGATGACAAAAAGGATATGACTGATAAGCTAGAGTTGAATCCTACAAGGTGCACCTCTCCAGGTAAGATGGTCTTCTGCTATGACGTGTTCATTATTTGAAATAAATGCGCGTCTATCAACTTCAAACTCTGCTTACTAGAAAATTGTCCTTGTCATGCAAGATGTCATATTTGGTTTCGGAGTTTGAGAACTTCTATTTTCCCTTTACTATGCACCTATTTCCTGCAAGCTAACATTATTTTTAACGTTTAAAACTTCTCATGTCATCTTTTTAGTTGCTATGGATACAAGATGCAAGCTCTGGTAATTTTAACTATGATATTTTCTCATGCCAGTAATTTTGCCTTTATTTAGTCATAAACATGCAATGATTGGCATCTATTGCGACTAGTAAACAGTGTTTGACAAACTTGTCTGTAGTTGTCCCAATAATGTATGTATATCCTCCTACACCCAGCTCTTCCCCTGCCCCTTGCTTGTCACTTGATAGATACCTTCATGCATGAAGCAATTCCGCAAAAGAGAACACTTCAAACATCCATCCACTCATGTAAGAACAAATTTCAAATTCACATAAAATTTTTCACCCATTAAATATCTGTTCATATGTGCTTCCTTTCTTGCATTTCCCATTAATTTAAATCTATTAAAAAGTTAAAAGAATTTCTCAAGACATTTCATCGTCCTGCATAACTTATCAATCAAAAGTGAAAAAAAGACCTTTTGTCAAATCATGTCAATGCCTCAATGCGATGTATGTATATTTCCACTCACACTCGCGCACGCACACACACGTTTGATTATCTAAAAGTAAGGGTTACCATAGCCATAGAGTACTATGGTTATGAAGTATCCCCCTTAAAGTTTCAAAAACACCCATTGATTTGAGGTGCAAATTTAAATTTCTACTTTGAAACATTTCTCCCACTTCATCACAACTACTATTTACCAAATTCTTAGGAGAGAAAAGAGTTGTTGGATAGCTGAAGAAAGATATCATAAATAATGAAGGAAGGCTTCAAGACTATATATTATGATCAACTTTGACACATAGTTAATGCATTGACAAAATTTAAGCTACTGTACTTGCAGAAGTGAACTTTGGAAAGTAATTAAAGAAATTGAAATATATAAATTTTCTGATTGAGACGGGCAAACATACTGGGCTACCTTCTTTTCCCGCAATGTTGATTAGTGCGAATAGTTCCCTCACATGCTTTTGTAAAAGGGTGTTTTGGATCGGCTTTTTGTATTTAATATGCTAAGTGTGGTGTAGCAATAATTATATCTTTTTACATTCTGGTCATTGGCTTCACCTCCCAATGATATTCCAGCTTGGCTGTTAACTTTTTTTTTTCTTCCTTTGCCTTTGATTTTTATTACTATACAGTTTGTTTAGTTATGGTGATGCTATGAAATATTGCAATTGGAAATGACAGAGTAATTTGTTGGTTTAGTGATTCATTGTCCAGGTCTGATCCGCAAAAAAATTTCTGACCTGACTTTCTCATCATAAATGGAAAAGTTATGAATTTATAGGCCCTTTTAGTTTGATTAGATGTTTGGGCTCTTGTTTCAGCTTACCAGAGTTTGCACTTGATACAAACTTTCCTCTTTTCTAAAATATACATTCCAGATAATACTCAATTGATGAAACAAAAAAACAACTTCAACAAGCGAGGTGATAAGAGAGGTTTCAAAGTTCCTGCGAAGATCAAATATGATTCTTCCTCTATGAAGGCAGGATCGTCGAACTTCAGTTCAGCGGCTGGAGGGAGCAACTTTTTTGGTAAGACATTGTTAGAGAAACTAGTTCCATTTTATTAATGGAAGTTTTCACTTCACCCCTTTGAAGGGAGTTTATTTATTTATTCTTTTCTGATTGCAAATAAACACCTTTCAATTTATATTAGCGGTGTGACTGTTTAGAGACCGACTTGAGGATTCATAGCATCAACACTATCCAAATTCAGAACTCTCTAGATTTGGAACTAAAACAACCAAGCTGTTGTTGGTAATTATGGTGCATAATTATATATTTACTCATATTATTAAGACATGTATATTGCCGCCAGTCTTTTGTACGCTATTGAAACTAAACCTCTTAACAATTTTTCTCAGATTGTATATACTTGTAACACTAGGAAGTTTAGATAAGGAATGAAGTCATTTGTAAGGAGGTGGCGATGGATCAATTAGGAAAGAAATAATGAAGTCGGGGGATGGCTTATATGTGGAAAGTAAAAGGGCAAAACTGAGGCAAAAAGTGTGGACTGAAGTAGGGAAGACATGATTGTTAGAGATATAACCGAGGACATGGCTGTAAATAAGGGTGAGTGGCAAAAAAGGGTCAATTTTGTTGATGCCAACTAGTTGGGATTAAAGCTTTGTTGAGTTGAGTATTATACATATAGGATTATGGCCTGCCACTTTTTTAATTTGTTTTTTTAGTTTCTACTTTTCTTTTACTAGATCTAAGACTTTGGTCCTCACCTTCCTATATCACCCTTTTTTTTCCTGATTCTGTATATCAATTTGGTCCTTACCATATTGATTTATGACAAAATTACCTTATAAGCTTACCTATTGTTATGCATCTTCGTTATTATTATTATTTTGCTTTCAAATATAAACTTACATGAATCTCATCTCATTAATTAATGTTGGGAATTATTGTCAGGAGCATATGGTCTGAAGTTAGATCCCCATGACTTCACAAAGCCTGCGGTTGACCCGCCTTTGAATGATCTTCTTGATGGCACTTACAAGTGTCCTAGCTTAGTAAAAGACAAAGGGAAGAAAGCAGAAAACATAAATGGTGATTTTTTGAATTCAGTTAGAAAAGCATTCTCTGTCCTGCAGCTCTCAAGGCCTGTCCAGTACCAAAATTTTGCAGATATAGAGAACTTCTCTGACAAGAAAATTTCCACATGCGTATCAAACTCTATTTCTTGTGATAAAGGAGAGTCCTGCACTACAGATCTATCTTCATGTAACAAGGTTTGTTTTAATAGAGAATTTAGGACGTTGGTCAGTCAGACCCTGGATGACACCTTCAGAAACATCTTTTTACATTGGTCAATTGACTAAAACCAGATATTTTGATTTTTCACTTGAAAATTATTGGAAAGTTATCTTCTTATTTGAATACCAACTCTTGAACCCTTGACTTGGACTTTGATATTAACCAAGTGCCAACAAATCATGGAGAGCCAGTAAAATTATTGGAAAGCTGCCTGACATGACTTTTGCCTATAATTTCTGATATCATTGAAATACTTTTTTTCTTCCAAAAAAAAAAAAATCATGTTGCATTTTAAAGTCATTTGACCAGATCTGTTGAGAGAAAAAGTCTCCCTGTTGAGAGTCTGGACATGCACATAATACATATGCGTAACATAAATGCTTTATTGACATTGTACATTTGCAACATGAATGCTGCAACCACTTAATACATGTGCCACATAAATGCTGCTTCAACTCCATCATTAGTAATAAGATTGAAGACTAAATTTCTGTTGTCTCTACAAATAATATTGAATGTCAACAATCAGTAATGTTTTTTTTTTTATCTGTTTTGTTTCTCAAGATTCAGGATTCTTGTAGCAAGCCTGATACTCCTGCTAATCCACTTGATTTGCCATTATATCAACCTAAAGATATTTTGAAACGCTTGGTGCTTGCTGAACCCAAGGATTTGGAGTCTTTGCTCCTTGATGCGGCCAAGTCTTCTGTATCTTCAAGGAATACTTCTGATCTACGCCCAGGCAAGCAAATGTCTCGCAAAGTCAGCTTGGCACCATTTCCATGGTCACATACTTATAGTGGGCATTGTAGAACTAATTCTGATGCAATTAAATTGCCTGCAACTAGGAGCACATGTCAAGGTAGATGGGTAAGAATAGGGAATGTTTCCAGCTCTCCAAGGAATTCCACTGATTGTCTTGCAAACTTGGAGTCACTAACTTATGATCAGAGTCTGGTTCCTTTAGGACTCAGATCAGAAAATAAAACTTTCCCAGCAATTCCTGTTAGTTTTCATCGGGATTCATTATCTTCTGCTACATGTTCAAAAGCTTCTCACTTATTTGTAGGTAAGAATTTCATGAGTTTATCCTAGATTCTTCTTTTTTTCTTTCTTTATTTTAATTATAATTTTTTTTGTTTTGTTTTGCTTCTGGTTTTAATTGAAATATTGTTTTTTCTTGTAAGCAGATTCTGGAGGCAGGGTGAATTATCAAGGAAATGGTATGCCTACAATTATAGTAACCTTCTTGCTAATCTGTTGCTTAGATATATGTGAACTGCCTGTGCATATGCATAAAACTGTGTTTTTGAGTGTGTATGTGTATTTCGGAGCAGTGGGGCCATTAGGGGACGCGGACCTGGTGTGAAGGAAACAGGGAAAAGGAAAAAGGAGACAAAAAAGGAGGATGACAAAAAGACAGAATGATTGGAAATGATGCCATTTGATCTAATTGTTCCAAACCTTTTGTTAGTATACTATGTTATGGAAGCAAATTGAGTCAACTTTTCTTTGGCTTGACATACACCATCTCATTAGTTATCTAGGAGGCCTAGAAAGCTTAAGGCTGATGGTTCCACTGATTAAACTGGTGATTGGATGTGTGAAATGTGCTGTATGAAATGTGTTATAAGATTGAAAAATAAATGTTGATAACTAGATGGGGTAGGGATAAAAATGTGCTATGAATAATGACACATTTTGCATTTAATATCTGAGTTATGTTCTATTTTATCTGTTTTTTCATGTGCTTTTTGTTTGTTACAGCTGAGCAATGTCCAATGGTATTAGATGCTGCTCAAACTCTGTGTGACATTGCGACTCACTATTTCAAACAAAATCCAGATGGAATAATAAGGTGGCCAAAGAAACCTTCACAAAAGGTGATGAAAGCTCGCAAGTTGAAGTCAAATGAGAAACTCGAAGAAACGTTTGCAGCATCGATTTCTGTAGTGCCATCTAACAGTATGGTAAGAAGTGTGGACCAGCTAATGTCCTCAAAGAAGCCTAAGCTCTCTATGGTTGAGAGCAGTAAGGATCTAGATCATCCCAATTGTCTTAGGAGAGGACCAATAAATTGGTCAACTCCCAGATCAAGCAGATCATCGCCGAGCAAATCGATTAAGGACTCAATCGCAGAAACTAGACATTCAACTGCTAGCATTTTTAAACAATCATGTATGATGCCCCCGCCTGCAAGGGTGGTTTTGGATAAGGCTTGCACCAGTCAACAGAAGGTAAGAAAATTATTGCCCATGGATTGGAACCGAGGAAGGGATGGGCTCGACTGATCAATATTCCTTCTGATTATTGTTGTTATTTGTCTGTATCAGCTTTCGGTCTTTCGCCAAAGCGATTGGTTTGTACATATTTATGATGTAGGTGGAAAGGAATTGTTCTAGGGGTTCTTGCTCTAGCGGGAATGGCATTGTTGTAAAAGTTCACCTTGAAGGGTGAACAGGGTCCCAATGTTGTAACAGTAAAGAAGTTGTACACAGCAGGGAATTCTTTGCCTTGTGTAGAGCATTTCATGAGGCAATAGAAATTTACGTCTCACTACTTCAAAATACTTTGATTGCTCTCTCATTTTACAACCTGCTGAGACATCAGTAGTGCAACACTAGCTGTGTTAGTTCAAGAAATTTAAGAAATATCAAAACTGTTGCAAAAACGGTTGAACCTTGCTTATCATTAAACCCTAACCCTGACTCTCTCAAGTGGATGCTGATTTTCTTAGAAAGGGTATTCGTATATGTTGCTGGTGCTTAAATTCGTGACCCCCATTTTGAACAAAAACTATTCAGCAACATGTTATTGAACAAGTGGACAACGATCTCGTACTGAACTGTTGAAGCATATTTTCCACTGAAAAAGAAAATACAACAAATAAAAGTTATTTGTCAATATTGTCATGTTGGGGATGTAGCTCAGATGGTAGAGCGCTCGCTTAGCATGCGAGAGGTACGGGGATCGATACCCCCCGCATCTCCACTTTTTTCACATTCTGGTCCCGCCGTGCATAGTGTTTTTTTAAGGAAAACCATTTTAAACCAATAAACACGTCGTCGTTCTGCAGGCCCAGCCCAGCCCAGCCGGATACGTCTATTTGCATCTTTTTTGGCCTTTCCCTGGTGAAAAGTTCCAACACTTTGTAGTTTCTATATACTTTTATCAAGCAAATTATGCTTCTTTTTAAAATTTAAATTTCTTTTCCCAGTAAAATAGAAATTGATTTTATTTTTGTCCCTTTCATTATTTAAAATTTCCTTTCCTCTGATCATGTTTGACTGTACTTCATTGTGTTCTCCGAAACTTCTGCTATACCAAGACTGTCAACCTCTTGAGAACTCAGTCATGACATAATAACATGGGGATTTATCATTTATGTAGCTTTAAAGTTTCCAAATAGTAATTATAAATTGTTTTCATTTGGTCACAAACTAATAAAAAAAAAAAAATTGAAAATCTAGGCAAACATTTGATCCAACAGTAAAACTAAAGCCATGGCGAATCCAGGATCAAAGCCTGGCTGCACCTCCAAAACAAAAACCTCAAGACCAAAAGAAACCCCTCCTTTACTCGCTTCCTTCCTCTTGATTTCGGCTACAACCCTCCTCGACTTATCTAACACTTTGCATGATCTATCCGCGTAGGACCCTTCAAGCACGTAAGCATAGCCTTTATCTGAGCTCCCTCGAAATGCATATGCAAGCACATTTGGCTTCCCATGTAGAATGTTCATGTGCTTCCTTATGGAGAAAATTGGCTTCTCTGATGATTTACTTGCTCTGCAATGCCCACCGCCTTCTCCTTCGTAGACAACCCAGCTATCTACTAGTCTAAGAGTCTGCCAATCATAAATATCAATAAAATCAATTAATCTAGATTGAGAAAAATTATGGCCTAGGGGTTGAGGTCGGAATATTATCCTAGAAGTCCTAGGTTCGAGACTTAATATTAGACCGGATATATTCACCTTGCGACGGCGCATTGTGAGGACGGATTTTCCTGAGGCGTCCATGAGAGTGACTTCCTCGGGACTTCCGCTGTAATTGTCGACCCGGTAGAGCAAGTCTCCATTGGAATCGATCACCGTGAATCCATTACAACTGATTAGAAGAGACTTTCTCCACACTGTAAGTGACGTGCATGCACCGCCACCACCACCACCTTCAGTGGTCTTTTGCTGATCCTTCTCATGCTCTTCTTCTTCTTTTTCTTCGTGGACTGCCCTTGACGTTAATTTTAAGAATTCAAACATCTTCATCTCTCTCTCTCTGTAAAATTGTTCAAGTCTAAGTCTTCGGAACTTGCAGAGAATGAGGGAGCAACTATATATAGGCTAAGATGGTTTGACTCGTTTTTCTGATTTTGGTTCTTTTAAGGGTGACATGCTTACGGGAGCTTTTATGATGACACCATGCTCCATTTACTATAAAAGTATCTCATTGGGTCTATTTAAAGGCGATCACCAAATTTAAATTTAAATTCATATTATAGTATTAGCAACATATTCTTTTATATATCTTTTTTTTTTAAAAAAAAAAATTTAAGAAATTAAATTATTTTTTACTTTCATATTAAATACACTTCATGATAGCTTTTGAAAATACCATTTAAATGTTTTTTCAAATCAATGCTAAGGAGAGGAAAGAGAGATTTTTTTTTTTTTTAATAAAATAAGGATAAGAGAAACTAAAGTATTTTCCTAAATTTTGGATATTACTGTAGCTTTTCTTTGGTTTAGAGAAGTGAAGGAGAATCTATTGTTGGTGGGTTATTTGGAGACTTTTCATACATTTAAGCAATTGAAGAGGGTTAAAAGAATTTGTTGCTAATACTCTTAATAATACATTTATGGGATGCATGACATCTTTTCATTTGGTTTACATAAATACATAATTTATGGATTTGGTGTAGTTAAAATCTTAAAACATGTCACGTCAGTTAATGTGATATAAGAGTAATAAATATGTGTGAAGTGTAACATTATTGTTTCCATTGTAGTATGAATGTGATAAATAGATGTGAAGTTTCGCAATTCCCTTTTTCATTTTAAGTGAAACAAGGATGATTCATTTCATGATTTAAATTATATTTTAAAGATCTAATAATATAATTTTAAAAAGAAATAATAAAAATCATTTTCTAACACACCTTTCACCTATATCCTTACAGTAGATGAGTAAATTTACTATTAAATTTGTGGGATTCACATGTGAATCTCACAAATTTAATGATAAATTTTGTAAAATAGATGATTGAAAGATGAAATGGAAAATAACATATAGCATGACTCAATTTTAAATGATGTGACATCATATTTAAATGACATGACACTATATATATACACCGTGTTTCATGTAACAATATAAAATTTTTGACGGTAAAATAAATAAATTTGATATCGAATCGATATTTTTGACTTTATGGGATCGATTCATGAATGAGACTTTTTGTTTTTCTAGGCAGGCATCATTCGATGACACTTCGCAAATTACAATTGGTTTTTGAGAGATTTTTGTTGGATCCCATCAGTAATACGTAGCCTTATGTAATAGGCGGCGTGCTATTCTAGAACTGTATAGTTATATTCGGTGAGAGTCGTGAGACCAAGGCAATTGCTGTCCGAACTCCGGGACAACCTTACCTAAACAAGTATTGCTGATTTTCAAGAGACACTTTTGATGGGATTAATTTAATCATATCAACCATAGAATTCACATAATTAGCGTTGGAAAAGCTGACAAGTGTTAGTTTTGTTTTGAGTAGATGGTCTTAATTAAGATTCCAAATCTTCTCTTCTTTTGAGCGCAAGTTAGGTTTGTATTTGTTTATTGGGAGTAGATTATATATTGAGAAAGGATCCAGAAAAGACAACTATAATATCGTAAGTTAATAAACAGGCCAGGGTGGATGGTGAAATCCAAGAAAAATTATTGTACTCGTTTCCGATATAATTTATGAAGAATTTATCAACTTTTTCCTGATTATAAACTCAAAAAATTTTCGTTTCAAATAAAGCAGAACAAAGTAATCCTTGTCAAAGGCTCAAGAATTGAATAATCCAATCCCTTAATTAAGGAACCATTATATTTATTTAATAGAAAACTGATCATGTAGAAAATGAATTCAGCATTAATAATTTTTACCCAAGAAACAAGTTGCACTTCTTTGAAGGACAAAGTAAACCTCTAAAGTGGGTGGAAGGATATTCTTTCAATTCAATCTATAAAACTAAATTTAAAAGAAAACTTTTTATTTCTTTTAATGTGCTTGGTCCACTCAAACAAATATTGTAGGTCTATATATACTCCATACATATATGATGGATAGAGTTTGACACCAATAGATATATATCACATTACTAATAACCTAATCATGGCTAAACAAATATTTAATATCCCTATAAAAGGGATATGGTTGAATCGAAAAAAAAAAGCATAGGAAAATAATCGTTTTTCTCTTTTTATTTAATATAGATAATAAAATTACAAGTCTTGATATTTGTTTGAAATAAGAATTGAAGTATTGTCTTAAACACTTTGATTACATAAACATTTCCTCGAAACACTTTGATAAAGTTTTATTCTAAATTGGATTGAGGAAAATTCTTTTAATTCGGTCTATTAAATTTATTTATTTTTTTTTTTAAAAAAACTTTGTTTTTCTTTTAATAGAAATGCTTGTTACCCAACTTTTTTTTTTTTCAACTTTGTCTAACTTTGCATATGTGGACAAAGATGGGTCCCACAAATACAAAATGAAACTCTTTAAAAAAAAAAACCACATATGCAAAGTCAAACACAGTTAGGAAAAAAAAAAGTTGGACAACAAGCATTTCTTTTCTTTTAATGTGCTTGGTCTACCCAAACAAAAAGTAATACTATATATCGTATTTTTATCCCACAATGACGACCTAATAGTCCTAATTAACCTTTGTGAAAAATAATACCCAAGACCCCAACAACACCTAAAAGGGGGGTTGAATATGTGTATGCCAATATAATGCAAAATTTTAAAAAATAGCAGCTAGACAAACATTTATCAAATATAATGAAAATAGTAAATCAATCAAACAAAAATTTGGTGAAGAAGTGGAAATCTTTTGAAAAACTCTTGAAAAATAAAATCACTCCGAGGCAGCCAAATCTAAAAAATAATCTACTATAGAAAAAAGAGAAATTACAAAATATTCATACTTACAAAAGATTTACAATTGACAAAACCCTTGCACTAGATAAGTGACCTATCTACCTGCTATCGCAGTAGTTCTTCTAGAATCTTTGGACAATTCTTCTACTTGATTTCCTTTATCGGAACTTTGATAGTCTTCAACTGTTAAAAGTGTGATGAAGATTGTGGTTTGAAGAAACAACTCCAAGAAAGACAGCAATGGAAGTTCAATATCAAAGCTCTCTTAGCACACAACAAACATAAAGCATAAGCTAAGCTTTTAGGCTTTCTAAAGGTTTAGGCTACTCAATTATTTGAAAGGCTAACCATAATCAAAGAGAGGGTTTGAGATGTTTAGGCTCAACAATTATATGAAACCTCTCTAGAAACATTCAAGAAATTGTCGCTTACTCCCAAAGTGGTGCAATATGATCCTTATATACAAAGGAGGAAAAAGAAGGGTTTTAGTTCAAATTTGGCTAAAAAAATTGCTAGCAGCGAATATCGGTCAACTGAGGCTCAAGCTTAGCCGAACGAGCCATTAGGGTTTCAAAAACATTCAGCACAAATCGAGGTACCTCAGTCAACCGAACATGCAGCACCTCGGTCGATCGAGCTCTTCTGTTCAGATTTTCAGAATTTTCTTATCAGCCCCTTATGACCTACTAAACATAGGAATTGGAAACTTTTCGTGAAACACAACATTGTAGAATTTTGAGTCAGATTTTCAATGCTACAAAGCTTGTTTTCATATGATGTTGAAGTTAAAATAGATGACCGTTTTAGTCTGACTGGGTCTTTCTTGGACAACATACAAACGCATGAATTTTCCATGTCTTTAGCCATAATTTGATCCCGACTCAACCCTAAATCTCACAATTACAATACACAAGTTTTGTCATTAAATTAGCCAATACTAAAAACTTATCACTTTGAATTTTTATTTTTTATTTTTTAACTAGGATTGATCCAAGAGCTGGTTGAAACTATTACATTAAAGCATCGTTTGGTACGCAGAATGAGTATTTCATTAGGAAAATGAATAATTATTGCTAGGAATGAAGAATGGTGAAATGAAATAGTTATTCCTATTTTCGGGTTTGGCAATACTACGTGAGTCTCATTTCCTCGTAGGCAAGGCCATGAGCCTGGAAATATATGATGTGGCCCATAGGCCTAATCCAATATGATATGAGCCGTAAGCCCAATAAAAATGATATGAGCCATAAGCCCAATAAGAAATGAGGATTGCTAATAGAGATCTTGTGAGCTCTTTTTTTTTAGACACTTGGGCCCAAAATCATGACCAATTGTTGGCCTCTTCCACCGAATGTGATCATGCCACGAAGATTGAAAGCAAAAAATCAACCATCTACAATGTCTTTTTTTTTTTTTGAATAGAAGATATTTCAAGGAAGAAACTAGAGAAGAGCTGTATTTTCCCATTGTATGATTAAAGCTCAAAATCAATAGTAAGAAAAAAACCAAGGAAATACTACCTAAAAATCTACAGAGACAACCCATTTAGTTATTTGAGAAGCGCTTCCATTCAATTTTCCAAAAATATATCATCAATCACTTGAATTACCTGACATTAGGGATGATAATTTTTTATACGACCCGCGAACCCGACATGAACACGATACGAAAAAAATGGATTTGGGTTTGGGGTTACCGGGTTAACGGGTCAACCCGTTTATGACCCGTTAACCCTTTTTTTTTTTTTTTTCTTTTTTTTTTAATAATAATTTAATTTAATTTTTTTTTATTTTTTTATTTTTTAACCTAAGGCTAAAATTAAAAGTTAAAAAGACCTAAAAGAAAAGGGAAAAAAAAAAAACCTAACTCGGCTTAACCCGCAGCCCCCCCTCCCTCCCTCAACTATCATCTCTAATCTTTCTCTCTCAAATTCTCAATCTCCTTTCTTTCTCAGTTTCTTAGAATCTCATTTTTCCCTAAGCCCCTCTTAGTCTCTCTCTGAGTCTCTCACGCCATCGACCTCAGCTCCCTCCCTATCTATCTCCATCTCTCTCAAATCTTCGATCTCTATCTCCACTCTCCAGTCTAGACGGAGCCTGTGAGCCAACTCCTCTCTCTCGATCTCCCTCTCTCTCTCTCATGGCCGATCTCCATCTCTCTCGATTTCCCTCTCTTTCTTACAGTTTCCAGCCCTCCAATCTTCATCTCCCTCTCTCTCTCACGGCCGCTTCTTCGTTCGATTTCTCTGGCGCTCTTGTTGATCTCCTTCTCCTTACCGACCTTGAGAATGGGCTCTCTTTCGGCAGATCCAGGTCGTCATTCATCTTCCACCTCTTCCCTTCCTTTCTCCGATCCTCACCGTTCGTTTTGTTCCAGATTTGGCCCATGGTTTTCACTTTTCAGCAACCAGCGAAGCACATAGGTATAATGCAAATTTTGACTTCAATTTTTTCTTTTTTAAAAAAATAAATAAATTTGCGGGTCGGGTCGGATTTATCCGACCCGAACCCGACAATTAAACGGGTTGACGGGTTGTGTCATGTTAAACCCGTTTATTAAACGGGTCATGTCGTGTCAACCTGTTTAATAAACGGGTCGTGTCCAAGTTTATTTTAACGGGTTAGCGGGTTAAGCGGGTTGACCCGAACCCAACTCGCCAACCCATTTTGACAGCCCTACTTGACATAACATTTTAAATATATAACTTGAATATTGTCCATTAACTCAGGTGGCATAAACTTGTAGAGAGTTTTTGGAAACTTAAACATGAAATCCATATACTCGTAAATAGTAATCAAAGCAAAATTTAAGAAACATTGTCGTCAATTCTTTTCTCAAAAATAAAAGAAAAAATTACGAGTTTGACTAAAGTCTAAATTTAATTAATTTGAATTTAGGTATTGTAGCGGGTGCAATAGGTCTAATCTAGATCATTCATTTAAGAAAGAAAAAAAGGGAAATTTTCAAGCAATCAAGCTGGCTATTAGCTGGGGGTGACCGAACTCCTTTAGTTATTGACGGTGGCTGACTCTTTTAGCCATGAGATAGTTTGGCCACCTCCTATAACCACGCAATAACTTTCGTGCCACTCCCATTGCTTGTAAGCCACATTTTTTTTTTTTTTTAAAAAAAAAAAATATATATTTTTTCTCTTTTTATTTGCTGTTAGGATGTAAGCCATCCATTTAAAAAGAATTAAACATTATCAAAGCTATTGCACCCTATAGAGAGCCAAGAAGGGAATGTTGACGTGCAATAGCTACTTTTAATTAGTGGCATGATTAGTCGTTGTAGCAGGGACCGACCATTGCCGCAAGTTACAAGTACATTGGATAAGGTGTTAGGCACGTTTGTGGTCATGTAAAACCTGTCCCAAATGGTACAGAAAGGGGCAACTGATTTCATCAGCTCCCTACCTCTCCATTTAATACTAATTTTACTGTGCGATGAAAATTTGATTACTCACAAATCTAATTAAGTATCTTGATCACTCTTAGTTTAATAAATATCATTCCCTTTTGATCTTCTTTAAGAGAAAAAAAGAAGAGAATTTGTGACCTAAACGTGTACTGCATCTTATCTCTAGCTAATATGGTGCCTCGCGGGTTTCACCAAGGAGCCAAAGTCTCTAAGACATGCAATAAAGAGGCCCTTCTTTCATTGTACCCTCTCACCACTTACCAAAAGAAAAAGTAAAAATAATAAATAAATAAATTTAATCATTTAATTAATATTTTAATACTTCACTTCACAAGTAGGCTAAAATTCTTTTTTATTAATATACTTTTTATCATGTGTGAACTCACTCATTTTTAGTAAGTAAAACTTAACATGTAAAATATTTAATTGAAATAAGAGGTGAATTGATGGAGATAATATTCGAACTGAGAAAATATGATCCTCTCAATTTCATGGTCAGAATTTAAAATTGGTATATCTAACGGTCACTATAAGAAATTCCCTCATCAGCGTCCAGACCATTAGCGGCGACTAAAAGTCGCCACTAATGTTTGATTATTAGAGGCGACTTTTGATTTTTTAGTGGGTATATACATATATATGATTCCACATTATTTAGTTGTTTTAAAAGATGTGTTGATATTGACTTTATATATACCGTTAAATACACCAACTTAAAATCCTAGCCATAGAATGAAGATGATCATATTCCCTCAATCGATCAGTTTAAACCTTATCTTCATCAATTCATCTCCCATTTCAATTAGGGGTGAGAGAGTCAATTTTAACAATTGCAAGAATTTCTGTTTGGAATACATGCCCATATATATATAATCGACCGAACATAAGTAATCAATTTAATGGACAAGGCTGAGAGTGAGAATACCCTGGGAAACTAGTAGATCAAGAAATTCCTCTCTTGGCAGTCATGTGCATGAAATTCGTAGGACCTTTAAAAACTCTTGATACTAAATTGAATAATCTATTTGGTAATTTTTGAAGGAAAACTTGAGAACCACGGAATTCTTTTATTATTGGCAATTTGGCATGAATGTTCATATTCTTCCATATACGTTAGCTCATTCCATGCTGTTTCTGTTATATTTTGACAATAAGTGGAGTAAAATAAAATGTAAAAGAATCCTATCACGTAGATATTTATTATTATTATTATTTTTTATTTTAATTTCTAAAAGCCAGACCGAAAGTAACCCTTTTGATCCCCCTGATCTACTTCATATGTAAAAGAAAAATGCTTAATTTCATTCTCTTACATATCTCTTATCCATCTCTGTATGTATAAGGAGCGTGCAAATTTACCATTGAATTTCCTACAAATTAAATGATAAATTTAAAAAAGAGATGAACAAAAAATGTATAGAAGAATGACATGCACTAATTAAATACATCGATTTCTTAAGAATTGCCTCATTAATTTGTTAGTCAACTTGTGAGGTGAGAAATATACCCAAAACCATTGTTACCATTTTTTTTCCCCTTGAAATCCTGCATGCATATTGACTATTCATCACAAGAAAACAAAAGAAATATGCACTAAAAAATCAAGTGAATTGCACATACTCATATACAAACTTGCCAATTAGTCTTGACAAATAAAATGAAAATAAAAGGGATGAATGATAAAAGTTTATTATGCATATATAATCTTAATTACGTGCACACCTCTCTAATTTTCAAAATAGTTTAAACTTTTCATAAAACGTAACTTTTGCTTTCTCATTAAGCTAGATAAGGGAATTTTGCTGACGTTTTCTTTCTTTTCATTTTCTTAAATAATTTAAATATATATATATATATATATATAAAGAAAATAATATTATCTTTGCTCATAAAATAAATCGTACGTGTTCTAGAGTTTATAATTAAGAAAAATAGCAATATAAACAAATCAAAATTTGTGTGAAAGTAAAATACCATTAGCATTTTTTTTTATCGGTAATACCCTTTTACATACTTATAAAATAAATTTAAATCCCCTTTTTTTTTTCTGTTCAAATTTAAATCCCTTATAATAGAGCTATTCTATCTCACTGTAAACCCTACCTACTCAGGCTTGCTTAGACAACCAAAACAAATGAGTTTCGAACTTCCCAATTACCTGCCAAAGCAAATAGAAATCGAACAAATTAACTCTCACCTAAACAACTCTATTGCATGGATCCCCGTCCCTATCAAACTATCTAAGAGACAAAGACAGCTAAAACGACACAAAACACTTGCTTCAAACGGGGAAGGAAAAAGTACACACGATTCAGTTTTATATCTTTAATTATCTCAATCAAAAGCTTTTACAACATAAGCTCGTATTATGCATGGACACGCGGCCATATTATCACATGTAATCAGGCTATGACGTGGCCTTCTGAGATATTATTCACTGCCGAATTTAGAAAGAAGCGACACCATGAACCAGGAGTCAACAACGCGCACGTTGAAGTCCAACGATCGTCCAATCAACATGAATCATGTTTACCTAACGGTTGGGTCGGAAAATACAATATTAAATAATAGGCCCAGCATATAGATTTCCAAGAACGTGGCTTAGAATATGATGCATGAGGATTTGAAAATTAGAAAGATTAGGATTAGGACACGTTTCGGCACTCAAAATAATAACTATTTTATTGAGAAAGAAGAAGAAGAATAATTATGCAGTACACCTGGACCTTGGTAGGACACCCTTGGCCTTGGGGCGACCCTTGCTGCCCTTTTCGAGATGGAAAACGTACGAAATGAGATGTGATCGCAGGGCTCTGTTTTTATCAACCATGCTTCATTAATCACAGAGAGAGAGAGAGGGATGAGACAGAGAAATAGAGAGAGTTTCCGTGTGTTTTTTTTTTTTTGAATAGAAAAAGATAATACAGAGAGAGATATTTGGGTTGAATCGTTCACCATAAATGTATGGTTTTTTTTTTTTTTTTTTTTTTTCTCAGTTGTTATATATATGTTGAGGATTCTGTGGGTGCTTTTGTAGAAAGTTTAATCAATGTGTTAATGTGTTATTCCCACGTCAAAGGAATAGTTATACTTTTTCTTTTTTCTTTTTTTAGAGGAATAGTCATTTTGAAAAATAATTATTCTTATAAAATATCTATTTGTAATAGTCTGAGACTAAAAATCTAACCAAATTAATAACTTCTAAAAGTTTATTCTGCGTACCAAATTATAACGTATATGTTTGATTTGATAAGTTATTTCTTTTACACATAAAAAGGGAAAATTTAACCAATAGTTTTGTATGAAATAGCTAATAATATATAATATGTTCAAAAACTTCTTTGTCAAACAAAAAAATAAAAAAGATAATAATAATATTACTGCTAAAACATTAATTTTTTTTTAATCACTTTACGCTTTTGAAATTTAGTAGTAATTTAAAATAGTTTTACTTTGTAGAATGGAGATTTTTTTTTAATTTATTTTTAAAAAAATTTCAATAGGGAAAGGGTTACAAGGGATTAAAATACCGAAAAAGAGGTGGACTCTCATACAACAAAGGCAAACACAAAAAAAATAACAGTGCAAATAAACAAACAACAATAGAAAATGAGCCAAATAAATGACTTGGTCCTTTCAAAGGGGCCGCATAATGCAGTTTCTAAGGCAAAAGAAGCATAGGAAGAGTCACAAACCTCAAGAGGTTCATAAACCTTAATTACAAGTGTAAGAACCCTAAGAGGTCCAAACCCATTTGCACTCCCACCATGAAACAACATCAATCTCTTGAAGGAAATTGAAGTAGGAAAGACACTATCATAAACCGAATCTGGATCTGAAGAAAAGGGAGTACTGTCTCCAGAAGCACTAGTCTCCACATAAAAAATAAACTATAAT
Source organism: Betula pendula (assembly GCA_900184695.1). Lineage (NCBI taxonomy): Eukaryota > Viridiplantae > Streptophyta > Magnoliopsida > Fagales > Betulaceae > Betula > Betula pendula. The sequence goes on along the minus strand of FXXK01000171.1, from coordinate 67,538 downwards.
AGCAGAGGGAAACTAAAGCCCACAAAACCCAACAGAAAATATAAGGAAATAACATAAAAAACATACAAGTAAAAACAACAACAACCCATTAGAAAAACAACCCAATAGACAAAAAACAACAAAAAACCCAGCAACCAGCAGTGTCAGTGGAGGAGGAGGTAGAGAAGCGGCAAGAGAAACCTACTGGCCGGTGCGTGTAATAATCGGAGGAACTCACTCACTGGTGCGTGGACCACACATGCCGGCGCGTGAACGGCTGATGGCGATGTGGAGCTGAGATGCCTGTGATGATGGTGGGCTAGAGCGTGGTGACCTGGATCTGTCGGAGGAGAGTAGATCGAGGTTCAAAGAAAACCAACCTTTCAACCTTGGCAGATCCAAGTTGCAGAGAAATGGACGACGAACGACGAGTCCCAGGGGGGTGAACGGGGAAGAAGGCGGGCGTCACAGGCTAGCGGAGAGATGGTTAGCGGGAGGTAGTGAAGGAACATTGTGTAAGAGGGTGACAAAGAGAAGCAAAAACCATGGAAAAAACCCAAAGTCGGAGAGAAAAAAGAGGGGGAGGGGAGGAGGAAGGGAGGAAGATCCTTCCCTCCTCCCCAAACAACCACACCACCGATGGTAAAAGACCTCACAAGGAGGAAGTAGTTCTCTACCTAGAGAGAAGGAGGAGCTTATCTCACTAAAGAGAGAAACGAGATAATAGCAGTAGTTTTTAGAATATAGGTTTTGATCGAACATAAACCCTGAGTTTACCCCCATTTTCAAATGACTGATGTAAACTTTTCTTGTGTGAGCCCTTTTGCAATTGTTTTGATTTCAGTAAACCCTCTTGTGTGTCCTCGGCATTCATGAATTCTGGTAGGGTGAAAGGGGTGTTCATTTTCAAGTCCTTTATAAAATTGTTGTACGATCAAAATTTTGCGACCAAAATTTTAACTCCCGAATTTGAAGTTTTAATTGAGAAATTAAGACAAAATAATAATACTTCGATTATACAAAATGATTTTAAATGGATTTAAAGAAATTGTTATTTAACTTCCGGATATATTTAAGAAAATAAATATTATTTTTATATTTGAGGTCTTAATCTTATTCCTGAAATAAGAAATTGTTATTTTGACTAGGAAAGGTTATCGAGAGATCGATTATATTTGAGATTTATGGAGAAAAGTGACACTCAAGAAAGTTGTATTAGTACCTTTTGTGTTCCTTTAAGAATGATTTGACTTTTAAAATCACTATTGAGCTTGTGACAGTCAATTATTGAATTTTGATAAAATTATAATCTTAAAAGCCACTTAATTTTTGAATGGACCCGGTAAAAACTTCTAGAATTACTGTTAGAATATATTATGGGAGTTACATGAAATTTATTTTACATGTGGGAGTTACATGAACTTAAATAGGATTTATTCTACATAAGAGAGTTACTTAGAATTTATAATGCAACTGTGAATTATATGTGATGTAAATGAATGAAATTAATATTTGAAGCTAGAAGGATCATTTGTAGTCTATAAATACCCATGTAAGCAAGTCATTTTGATTTAAGTGATTAAGAAAAGATGTAGCCAATAAAAGGTTTTGACGTGTGGACGTAGGCTATAGGCCGAATCATTTTAATCTTGTGTCTTTTTTTTCATGCCTTTATCGCTTTACATTATCTTTTGTGTTCTTATATGATATCATAGATGACACTAAGAGTTTTTATAATTTAATATAGTATCAGAGTAAAGTTATTTTAAAAATTCAGGCTTATTTTAAGGTCCATAATTGGACTCATTTCAGCCAATTGTTTGCTCATTTTCAGTCTGAGTTGGCCTTCATATTTAGCCCATAGTTGGCCTTGGTGTTTGTGGCAAGATTCGACCGTTCCATGGCGTTTTATCTCGAGTAAAGATCAAGTTTCTAATGTTTTTACCAAGCCGTTAGCGTCCACAATATTGTAATAGTTGGAGGTTTGAGATTTTCGGCTTTTGATTCTATGTTAAAAAAAAAAAGAGGCCAAAGTTGCCCATATTTTGACTATTTGTTGGCTCAATTATTTGGTTTAGTGCTGGTCCTGTTGTTGACCTTGACCCATCTTTTAGCCATTTGTTGGCCCCATCTATTAGCTCTTTATTGGCTCTCATTTTGGCCCAAATTTTTTTTTGGCCTATTGTTGTTAAAGGCCTATCTCTGATCACCATCAATGACCTCCATCAACTCCAGTCAACGCCGCAGGTTGCCACTAACTGCACCGAATTTTTGGTTACCTTTTTTGGCTTCCACCAATTCAAACTCAAGATTTAAAGAATTTTCACCTTGAGTTTAAGGGGGGATATTAGAATATATTATGGGAATTATATGAAATTTATTTTACATGTGAGAGTTACATGGACTTAAATAGGATTTATTCTACATGAGGGAGTTACTTAGAATTTATAATGCAACCGAGAGTTATATGTGATGTAAATGAATGAAGTTAATATTGGAAGCTAAAAGGATCCTTTGTAGTCTATAAATACCCATGTAAGCAAGTCATTTTGATTTAAGTGATTAATAAAAGAGGTAGCCAATAAAAGGCTTTGACATGTAGACGTAGGCTATAAGCCGAACCATCTTAATCTTGTGTCTTTCTTTCATGCCTTCATCTCTTTACATTATCTTTTGTATTCTTATATAATATTATAGTCGATACCAAAAGTTTTTGTAATTTAACATGGTATCAGAGTAATGTTATTTTGAAAATTCAGGCTTATTTTAAGGCCCATAATTGGCCTCATTTTAGCCCATTGTTGGCTCATTTTTGACTCATAGTTGGCCTTATTTTCAGCCTAAGTTGGCCCTCATATTTAACCCATAGTTGGCCTTGGTGTTTGCGGCAAGATTCGACTTTTCTATGGCATTTTATCTCGAGTAAAGATCAAGTTTCTAACGTTCTTACCCAATTGTTAATGTCCACAATACTGTAATAGTTAGAGTTTTGATATTTTCGGCTTTTGATTCTATGTTTTTTTTTTTTAAAAAAAAAAGAGGTCAAAGTTGCTCGTATTTTGGCCATTTGTTGGCCCCATTTATTAGCTCTTTGTTGGCTCACATTTTGGCCCAAGTTTCTTCGGCCTATTGTTATTAAAGGCTCATTTCTGATCATCATCAATGACCTCCATCAACTCCAGTCAACGCCGCCGGCCGCCACTAACTCAATTGAATTTCTAGTCACCTTTTTCGGCCTCCACCAATTTAAACTCAAGATTCAAAGAATTTTCACTTGAGTTTAAAGAGGATGTTAGAGTATATTATGAGAGTTAGATGAAATTTATTTTACATGTGGGAGTTACATGGACTTAAATAAGATTTATTCTACATGAGAGAGTTACTTAGAATTTATAATGCAACTGAGAGTTATATGTGATGCAAATGAATGAAGTTAATATTGGAAGCTATAAGGATCCTTTGTAGTCTATAAATATCCATATAAGCAAGTCATTTTGATTTAAGTGATTAAGAAAAGATGTAGCCAATAAAAGGCTTTGACGTGTAGACGTAGGCTATAGGCCAAATCATCTTAATCTTGTGTCTTTCTTTCATGCCTTCATTTCTTTACATTATCTTTTATTCTTATATGATATCAGATCTGATACCAATATTCCTTGTAATTTAACAATTACTCAAAAAAAAAAAAATGAAAATGTGATTAAAATGGCAATAGAGAATATTATCATTTTTTTATTAACATTAAATGTAATAAAAGTGTGACTCAAAAATTGAAGAGAAACATTATCATATGATCTTTCATGTGTCAAGAATACTTTTTAAAAACTTGGAATCAATCCGAGTCCGTTTAAGGGTTCAATTAAATAAAAAAAGAAAATTGTACTTAAAACTTTTTCACTTTGAAATCTGACACAAATGAGCTCAAAACACTTCATGCCACACGTCAAAATGTTTGTCTTGAAGAGATCTACATACTCCTAAAATTTCGAGGCCATCAAAGGTCGGTAAGAGGCCAAAAATGGCCCGAAATTCTGATGCCACCAGGGTGTAGGACCCTTGTTGGGGCTAACTAGCGCTCCAGCAAATGCCAATCCTGCCACTTGAGATGTGGCAAGACTTTGTGTCCTAATCTTGCCTTCGGACGCATGGACTGAAGGGTCCTATCCCATATATAGGGGAGGGGTCCCCCCATCGCTCACAAAAACGCAAAAAGAGTTCTGTCTCCTATGTGAGAAAAATAAAAGAGAGGGAGAGGTTTGGTGTGTAGTGGAGAGGAAGAGGGAAGAAAAAGGAGAAAAATGGAGGAAAAAAAGAAAAAGAAAAAGAGGGAGGTACTATGGGGATTTTAAATACCCTGTTTTTACAAGATAGTTGGGTGAGCTCTTCTTAATGCCCTCTCTTGTATTTTATAGTTTATTTATTTAATTTAAGTAGTTATAATGCTCAATTTAATTCTTGTAGTTAGATTTAAATACTTTAGATTAATGTTGTTATTTTCAAGTTGTTATAGAAAAATTATAAGAAAAATTACGTATAACCCGTTCAAACTACCACTCGATTGTCAATGTGACTCTTAAACTACTAATTGTGTCAATGTCACCCAAGGCTAGCAAAAAGACAAAAATGATCTTAAAATTTTTTTAAGAAGACAAAAATATCCTTATAAATTTGAAAAAAAAAAACTAAAACTTTAAAATTTAATTTTTTTTAAAAAATTTAATTAAAAAAAGAAGGAGAGATAGTTTAGGGGGAACATTTTTTTCTATATAATTTTAAAAAAAAAACAAAAACAAAAACAAAAAAATTGTAGCAATATGCTTACAATAATAAATAATACCCTAGGATTATACCCATGCTATCACATTGGAGGGCCATGCATCCACATGAATAGTACCATACATGTACAACCACGGTGCCATGCTCATGAAATATTTATAATTTGTAAATATATCGTTATGCTGCCCATTTTTGTATAAAGTATAAGGATAAAAAGTATAGGTCGTTCTTTTAGCATTTTAAAAATAATTAAAACTGATATGTTGCGCACATGATCACACTAAAATCAATGAGTATTAGAATCAAGGAATATAAGCATGAGTCCAATTTAGTGGTCTACGAAAAAAGGTATGTATATTACTTATTGACACTTTATAGTTATTTTTGAATTATGATATTGTTTTATAATTGAGCCTGATTATTTTATGAAATAATATGCTTATGTGCTTTCAATAGTTTCACATGTTTTAAGATGTTTTGATGTTTTATGATATGAAATGAACTATTTTATGATTATTTACTTTTGATGTGTTTAATGTGTTATAAGATGTTTTTAAATGACGATTTATAAAATGAAATGTTGATAACTACAACATGATTTTTGAAATGAAAGAAATGGATTTGAGGAGAAAAAAAAATGATAATACATAGTATTGCACACTGAGAAAGAAAAGAACGATGAAGTAATAAAAGAGACGAGTCTTTAAGATGATGAAGGGGGCGAGCTCTTGAGATAATAAAAAGGGACAAGTTCTTAAGATGATAAAAAGGGTGAGCCCCTAAGACAATAAAATGGATGAGTCCTTAGGATATAAAAAGGGTGTGCCCCTAAGATAATAAAAGGGACGATATCCAATACAATAAAAGGGATGACTCTCTATAATTAATGAAAGGGACAATTCTCCAGAAAGAGAAAAACAAAGAAAAAGAAGAAACAGTAAGAATTGCATTGCATGATATTTATATGTTTTATTGATGTTATGAATCGATTTATTGCTTAGATGTATATATGTACATCTAAAATTATATGTAGTAAAAGAAAATGCTAAGAAAAAGATAATGGATTTTTGTTATATATTATTAAATGACTCTAACGTGCCTATCTTATCAGCTATGCTTTTATGTTAAGAATAGTTATTTTTACAAAAATCAAATATAGCTATTATTATAATCACGAATAGAGATATACTCTAAAAGCAAGCTCATAACAAGGACAATGATTTTTATACTTACTAAGACCGTGAACTCAATAATCTGTCTATATAATTGTGGTAACTACATAGATTGTTGTTGCACGTTAAGAAATTGATGTAGACTCGTATGCAAGTTGAGATGTCTTATGTTAAGGATCTCAAGAATCTTTAGCTTATGGAGTGCTAACTTGGGATAAGTCAGTCTTGTCTTTTGTATTTTTGTGTCGCATGTGGCATATTATTATGTTCAACCACAAGGTTTAATTTTGTAATAAATTTTATTATATAATAAAAGCTCTGATATCTTTTTATTAGTGAATTTATTCAGGATATTCAGCTGCGTTATATAAGGTAGTAGCAGTAATGTCTCAGCATTGAAAAGAAAGAAAGAAAGAAAAGAAGTTGGGTTATTACAACCGAACTCCACCCAGGAAGGCTGCAAGAACTACCTATTCTTCATGTTTGTTCACCAACAATCTATTTATTGAATTTGGCCATGTACTCCCTTAGCGATTCACTTTTACCTTGCTTAAGGGTGAGTAGGTAGGCAATTGGTACCCTTTGGCTTCGGCCTCGTATGATCGGGCTCACAAACTACTTACACAAGAAAATACTTACTGAGCCAGATTGCAGCGTGCCAAACCATCTCCTGGTGGCCCCTTTGAAGGTTGTGCGGAACGCTTTGCACATGATTTTGATCATCAGAAGCTCCGTGAAAAAGCATGTGTGCCTTGTAGGTTTCTATGTGATAAAAACAGATCCTTAGTACAGTTGTATGTCTTAATGTTGGGCATTTTGAACTTTGTAGGAAGGGGGATTCCATGATTTTGGCAATAAACGATAGGTTTGTGCTTTAAAGGAGCTCGTCCATCGTGGAAGAGCACTTTCAATTTATCGTCTAGGCTTTTTCCTCCAACTTAGCCTGAAATTTGTTTACGCAGGCGTCGACTCGACTGTCTGCCTCATTCGAACCTAGTTGCTTTCCCTTCAACTCGTGTCCAAGGGTGTCCCACCAGCTCTCTTTTTCTCGGTCTCCACCTTCGCTCTCATCTTCCTCCCCTTTGGCCCCTCCTCATAGAGGAGGTGCGTTCCACCCCTTCTCGCTTTGATGGGAAGGTTCTAGGTTTATCCGCTAGAGTTGTTGCATCATGACTTGGTTTTGCTGCAACATCTAATCAATATTTTTAGCCATTTGCTGTAATTGGAGCTCTATGGTGGAAATGCGTTGGTCCTGGGGGTTTGGCAATCCCAAGGGATTTGAATGTCCTTGGGAATTTCCCCTCGTTCCTCCTGGCGCTCATTGATCTAGTAGTCAACATGTGATCTCAACGAAAAAAAATGGCAAATATTGTTCAACCTCACTTCCCACATGCCACACCAAGTGATGATGCATGCTGAAATATGCCTTAATGAGTCTACGTCAAAGAACACGTGATACACTCTATAAGAGAAGAGTCAGAATAAAGGCTTGTCGAGTGTACTGGCAAGAAATGCCTCTAATACATAAGTTAGTCGAGTGAACCCACAAAGTAGTCTAAGAACTCTCGAAATTAGAAATAACGACTTATCTATTGTAAAATGATTGAATAAATAACTTGGCCCTAAAGCTCTTCTCTTCTTTAGTTTGTCATGACCTTTTTCTCAGCATGGCCTTGCTAGGTGTTCATGGGTCTCCCATGACATTTGGTCACTGGCTATGGCACAACATGTCTTTAGTAGTCCTTCTGATAACATGCACAGCTCAAGTGGCATTAAATGCCACTTGCTATTGTGCTAGGTAGAGTATGACACCTTCTCATTAGTTCCAGCATGGTTCTTCCTGAAATATCGCTAATAATATTGGATTTGGTGTTTGGTTCAGGTGTAGGAGGTAATATGGTGCTCTGCGGGTTCACCTATCGCTTTGCAGCAATGTGGGTATCATTACAGGCCTATTTGGGTCTGAGCTTGTTAGCTCCTTCAATGGACTAAACAATCCAAGCCCTAAGAGGTGGATTTTAGGTGTATCACCAACAAAAACTTCATCTCATTCATGTCCTTATAACTTCGGATAAATCAGGCAACACACTACACAACATGCTAATTCGATCCGAATTAGTGAAATAAATAAGCAAAAGAAATCAAACCCATCACTAATAATCATTTAAAAAATAGGAAACTAGAAATCCGATGAATCACGAACCGATTAGAAATAAAGAAAATACCTTAAAATTTAGCATCTATGGAATCTATTTTAAATTAGAACATGCATGTTATAAAGAAAGTCCGGAAACAAAGGACATTGCATTTTCTAATTCTATTTGTTGGGAAGCAACAAGTAGATCAAATACGAAACAAGAAAAATAAGATTTTAAACCATCACCAACGGAGGAACTTCAACTCTAATGCAATCTTGACTCGGGACCAGAAATTTAAGATTCAATTATTTTCTTTCTTCTCAATCATGATTTTGATTTCTTTTTGTCTTTTGAGATTTTTTTTTTTTATTTTGTTTTTGTTTTTTTTTTCTTTCACATGGTTGGAACATACAACAGCTAAGAGCGCGACTCCATCTCAAGTGTATGATACTATTTAAATATTAATTAAATAATTAAATTTATATTTTTCTATCCATTTAAGCTTTTTAAATAAGGGTGATTCAACTTGGTACTAAAGCCAAATTTTTGAACTTATTTTTGAATAAATGATGATTTAACAGATACAATACCAAAAGACTTTCCTAATTAAGTAAATTGCCACCCACAATTTGAATTCTTGTTTCTTGCTTGTGTTGCATTGTTATGTAAATAAATATGGGTGACAATTCGTGTTCATATATCGGGTTCGGATCATGTTAAAGCATGGGTATAAGACTATATAAGTCAGTCCTAATTTGACCTATTTAATTAAGCAGGTCAAACTCCCTTAACCTTAACCCTATAATTTTGTATTGAGTTTGTGTCAGGTTTGCAGGTCATGCAAAAAATTTTTTGTCATTATATCGCATGTGGGTTCGAATTGTGAAGCATGTGTATAGATTATATAGGTCAACTCTAACCCAATTTATTTAATTAAACGGGTTAAACTCTTTAACTATAATCTTTAATTTTGTGTTAGATTTATGTCAGATTCGCAGGTCGTATAAAAAATTGACGGCCCTAAAATTAAGTGGACGAGGTTTCAGCAATTGAGAATGCTCAGAATGGGTGTTTGTGGGCACCAGGTGGTCTTTGGTCTGGTATTGAGAGTATTGGGCCAAATGGGTATTAAGGATAAATTAGAGGAACTTTTTTGTTTGTATGGGACATTGCGGGCCATTGTTCCATTGTTTGTTTGTTTGGCCCATTGTTTCACTAAATGGCTGGTATGCGTATAAACATCATTTTTTTTTTTTAATTTATGATTTCATTAAAAACACGTATCATTTATGTAAATTTCATGCATATGAGTCTTTGTCACCAACTGAGAGCCCTACTGCCTATATAAGAATTAATAGACGAGATTCCTTATTTGATTATGTCAAAGATGTAAAGGGACTGCCTCATGATGTGTGGCTACCGAATTCTCTTGTCGTTGTAGTGGATATTTCTTCGGACAATTTATTTACTTGATTGCCTTAAAAATTGACAGTTTTGTCAATTTTTATAGCATCTTTTTAGACTGGGTGACAAGAAACTATTAGGTTGGACAATTTATTTGCCTTATTTTCAGATGTTATAAAGTTTTTTCTTACATTGTGATGTTTGTATTGGAGTCTTTGTTGGCATACCCCACTTCCTCATTTTGTATTGGAGTCAAATAAATTGTCCAACTTAATAATTTCTTGGCACGCGGTCTAAAAACAATAAAAAGAAAATGGACATCCTCGTATAGATGGCTTGCACATCATAAATGGTGGATGTGATGACAAGTTAACAATCTTGACTAAAGCAATTTTTTAGAATGGTTAAGAGATTGAAATTCAGTGCAATACTTAAGGTATAGCACACAATACAATAGCTCTAATTTGAGCCATTCATTCAAACGAACAACCTAGAGCGCGGCAAAACTTAAGAGTAAGAGAAAGAGAAAGGGTAACTTTGGCTGCCTAACCCCTCTCAAAGGTCAAGTTAGAAGTGGCTGGACTAACATTTTTGGTTACATGGCTATTAGAGCCGCCCTAATAGCCAAAACAAATGATTTAACTATTCTAAACCGACTGTTAGAGCGACCAAACCACCTATTTTGGCCGCAGAGGGTGGTTCTACTGCTACTGCATCTAAGTATTGCATGTGGTCTCGATCATGGTGAAAGTACCCAAAAAAAAAAATCAAAGAGGAATATCTTTATTCTCTCCCAAGTCCCACGCAGGCATGTTTTTGTCAGTTGCAGTCCATATATACGAACAAAGAAAATGGTTGGTTTGAAAAAGACTGATTTCGAAGTCTACACCTGCTCGGTATCTTGTTTACCTGTGAAAAAATTGCTTTCCGTTGCGCAATCTTTCTCAGAAACAAGAAGCGAATGGTCCTCATGGAATTAAAGGTGGTCCGTTTACGTACGCTAGCTAGTTCGGTCAAGTTAAGCAATTTGACTACAGTTACAGGCTCACAGCTAACTCTACCAACTCCCGTGGGAAAAAAAGATGCGCCGTAACGGGTGAGAAAAGGACTAGATAGTTTATATATATGGACCATTTATTGACGGCTTAATATTCCGTGATATATATTTTACTTTCAGAAGCTTCCTCTCTCTCTTCCCAATTTTCTCCTTAATACAAGATTTTTTTTTTCTGTCACAATCTGAACGTACACCAGAGAAAAATGAACAATAAGTACACCAAGACTGTTTGAAAAGTATCATGAAAGATTACATTTTTAGATTGGAAAGTGGCGATCTATTACAATTTTCTTATAAATTCATATGGCCAATTTAGAAATATAGAGTTTTTTATTGCCGTCCATCTATATTTTAATAACTGATGTGATAAGTGAAACGTTGACTGTCGTATAAATTTGTTAGCGACTTATAAGAAAAGTTGTAATACAGTTAACACATAACATAGCTAGAGTTCTTTGTCGGCCATTGGAATAGCACACTTCTTAATTGAGTGCTGTCTATTCTTTTATGAGACCCTAATTTTGGCCTTCATGAATGTTCATGGAAGGTGCAGGATTAACGTATGGAACAAGGTGTTAATGGGAAACCAGCACTAGTAGATTTGACTTCGTGAATGTTCATATGGGAATAAGTACACACCAGAAGAACGTATGGAACGAGTTGCTAAGAGGAAAATGGACGCCAATAGATTTGCGGTTCTGGACAGGGAGGGACGAAACTAAAAATTTTTATCGAGGAGATCAAAGTGTAAATGAGAATTTTTATTCGGGGATGCAAATTAAGATTACGCTCCAATGAACTAATATTAATTTCATTTATTATCAACTTTTTAAAATTTTGTAGAATAATTTTTTAAAATTGAGATATCAGATGTTGGCGATGATGTATCACTAACATTGGCTTCTAAATTTTGTATATTTTTTCTTTTGAAAAAATCAACAATTGTAGTTAATTTTTTCATCATCTATAAATAAATTAATAACATTAAGGTATTTAAGTAAATTAACTTAAATGACAATAAAATTATTATACTTAATAATAAATAAATAATACATTTTATAATAAACATTTACCTTTACCTTCTCTCTCTAACCCACAATCTCATTCTCTCTCTTTTCTCTCTTCTTTCTTTTTCTTTCTTCTATTTTCTACGTCTTTCTCCTTGTTTCCTTCTTTTCTTTATCTTTTCTTTTCACTTTCTTCTTCTTCTATTCACCTAAAAAATTAAAAATTAAAAATAGAAAAACTAGGGGGGGCCATGGCCCCCCTCGGCATCAACATGGTTCCGTCACTAGTTCTGGATAAGATAAAACATCTGTAAATAAGAAACTAAGGTTACTTTGTCAAAAAAATAAAAACAAAAGAGTAATGGTCATTGAAGGTGATTTACCTATCCTTGCAATCAATTTCCTCTTTTGTTTTCCTATTGGAATATTGTGTCGATCATTGCCGACATCTAGAGCCTGTTTGGCAAAGGTAGTGGGTAGTGAATAGTGGGTTGTTTAACTTTTGATGTGATATAAAGTAGGAGGAATGTTATAAATTTTTTGTATAGAAAAGTGAAAATTTTTGTTTTTTAGTAAATTTTTTATTTTAATAGTAATAAAAAATAAAAAAAAGTTGTTAAAAAGTGGTTGATGTGATATAAAAGTGGGTATATTTTTTTTGGATTTAGGAAAAGTGATGAATAGTAAAATCCAGTGAAAAATGAAAACTTTTGCCAAACATGGCCCTAGTTCTAGCTGCTCTTCATATTTATTCGAAAGCTTTGAAATTTTCTCAGATGTGTTAATTTTGGTCAAACTTTATCGTTAAATGGACTGCTTTTTACTTTATGTTTTGAAATGTTTTCACTTTTCTTTTTCTTTTTTTTTTTTCATTTATTTGAAGAGAAATGCTATGTATTCAGTATTCTCAAATAATATTTTCTTAGTATTTTTATTTTTATTTTTTTAAAAAAATAATTAAGTAAATAAAAATGTACCATATAAATAAAAATTCTACTTAAAAATACTGAATAATACTTTTCTCATCGGATTAAAGAGTGACAAAGACCTTAATGTATAATTTCTCCTTCCTTGGTTCCTTTATTTGAATTAAAAAAAGAAAAAGAAATAATGATTGTCGGTGTTCATTTTTTCAATATTGAACTATACAAAATAAGACTTTCTAATTCCTTTCTATTTCTCTCCTCTCTCTTTTTATATGAAGATATACCTTAAAAGTCATAAAGTTATTACTTTGTTGTACTGCATGTACTCCCCGTGTTTCTAGATAATTATTACGCTTTTTTCGTAATGATCACTTAATAAAAAAATTCAAAGCATTCCGAATTTTTTCTTGCCATTAGATGTCTTTTTAAAACTTGTTAGCTGTGATTGTTTTTTATGCAAATATTAAGGGAAACAAAATAATTATCTTTGCATAGAAAAAAATAAAAAAATGCTTGAGCATCAATTAAAATTTTTTTTTAAGAGATTAATTAGTATATATATTTTTTTTAATCAAATGAGACTCATCTCTTTTGAATTAACTAGCATTTTTTTTATCAAATGGGGTTCACATCTTTATTAAAAGAGGTGAGCCCCATTTGATTTTTTTTTTTTAAAAAAAATACTAATTGGTCTTCTAAAGGAATTTCTAAAAGTACACCAAATAAACCCCAAAAAAATATATGCAAGAAGAATATCGAATCAAAATAATTTATGATCATTTTAATTATATTGTTGCTCAATGTATTAAATTTTAGAAGTCCACCGGGTCATCCATTTAATAAGTGGGTCACCGGGTGATAAATTCAGCTCGATTCAATGCTTTAAAATAAAAAAAGAGATTAGTTATCATCTAATAATATAAATTTTGTGTAACATATTTACCATCAATATATATATACATATAATAACACAATTAATTGGATATTAAATGTGGGGTCTTTTAGGAGTTGGATCTTTTATAGTTTTTTAAAAACCTATATCTTGTAGAGTTCTTACTATTTAATCTAAAAATAATAATTAAAACTTTTTGAAACTATATATATATATATCTTTACATATTTTAGAAGGATCTAATATGTTTTTCTTAACAAATCCAGAGGAAAAAAACAAAAAAAGCACAAAAAGATTAATGGACACAAAGTGGGAATTTAATTGTGATTTTGACGTGGGAGTTGGTGGGCAGTTGACTTTCAGCATCTTTGGTGGACCCCATGGCATCTCTCTGGCCTTGTTATACTTGACCACCTTCTAGAAATTCTAGAAGCCTATCTATTCCACGACCCACTTCTTTCCAAAATTCTTTACACGTCCTTAATTTTTTTTATTATTTTTTAATTTTTTTATTCAACGTCCTTAATTTGTTTGTTTTTGCACTGCTGCAGCCTGCATGATTCCTTTACATTCTGTTTGTTTATTCCCACCTTACCCCGTTTAACAATTTTTTTTTTAAAAAAAAAAAAAAAAAGTTAAATTTTTCTTTAAATTAGCAATAATAACTTTATTCACTTTTAACTCAAAAAAAAAAAAAAAAAGTTAAATTTTTCTTAAATTAGCAATATAACTTTATTCACTTTTAACTCAAAAAAAAAAAAAAGGTTCAATTATTTTCATTTTTATATCGTATGAACCAATTTCTTTCTCCGTTTTGTCTCTCTCGTCTTAATTGCAAGACTGGTCATCACCAATCATTTTAGTTTGTTTATCCACACATTGTTTTTCTTTTTGCGTCTCTGGTCTTAATTGCACGACGATCATCATCAATCATTTTTGTTTGTTTATGCCCACATTTTTTTTTTCTTTCTTTCTGCTTATCTTGTCCTAATGCACGATCATAATCAATCAATTCTAGTTTGTTATGCACACATTGTTTTTGTTTTTGATGGTGTTTATATCGTTTACGTTATCACATAATTTAAATTTTTAAATAACGTCATATTAGGAATAGAACCAAAAATTTTGATTGTGAAACAATGTATTTCTAGGATCTATCTTATAAAAATTATAAATTTTAAGAAAATTTTTAAAATTTTGAAGAGTTGAAGCCCCCAAAAAATAATTTTATTTCGTTTCTACGTGGCACTATATATACCGTTATACTATAAAATCTAATTTGAATTATAAAATAATTTTCTCACTTTCAAGATAGAGACGACCTTTCCATTCGTTTGTGCTATTAAAGAGATCATACAAATTTATGTTGAACAATCTTAATAATGACTTGACTGAAATTTAGGTTTTCCGGATGGGATTGCTTTGTTTATATCGTATTCAACCAACTACCAAATTTAAAAATAATTTTTTTTTTTTTAGAAAAAAATAGTCTTTTACCAATTTCCCAAATAGACAACGTATCAAAGGCGGTTTCTTTATTTTTTTTAGGTGTAAAGGGAGCCAGTGCTTTTTTCTTGTGTCTTATTCGTGTAATTGATTATGACAACCCAAGTCAAAAAATTATGTTAATGTATTTTGGTAGGTATTTTTTATTTTTTATTATAAAACAGTGTTCTAATATAATATAAATATGAAATAATTTATTATTCATTAGAATGTTTTATATTTTTAATTGTTTGTTATTATTTTTGTCTTGAGAGCGAAAAACAAAAATAGAGAAAACAAGAATATTAACCAAAAGATCAGCCTTAGACGTTTCTTTTTTTCCTTCTTTCCGATTTGGCTTCAACCTTAAGGTTTAAGGTTTCTTTATTATTATTATTATTCTACACTCCCAAGTGTTTACACGATTGCTGGTATATGTAGCTATACAACGAAAGATAAATCACGGAAAATATGGAGAGAAGAGTTCTGGTTTGGGTTTGGTCATGGGAGGCTAGAATCACCCATACTAGCCGTTTGCTATTTTGCTTAGTCTTTTTGAATTAAAACTCTCTAGGTGAACATTACAAATGGTATTAGAGCTGAAATTTTGAGTTCGTATCTTATTTTTGTAATTTACCTCTTATTTTAATTAAGTATTTTACATGTTGGGTTTTACTTGTTAAGAGAATTTTAGGCCACACGTGAGGAGAATTATTAGAATATTAATTAAAATAGTTAAATTTACATTTTCTAATCAACTTAAACTTTTGAGAAAATTAATGATTTAATAGATTAATATATAGGTTTAAATACTCTTTTAGTGCATGCGGTTTTTGTCGGTATAAAATACCCGCCACCTTGATTTACAAAAGCATCAAACAAATGATACATGCAGACTGTAGAATAAAGGTATTGATCGAGAAAGTTTTGATTGCACGATATCTCATTGATGTACATTAGACTTATATACAAGCGCTTGTGATTACAAAATATGACATAAATAAAATTAGAAGTAGGGAATTTAGAGATGTTAGTATGTTTGATGGTGAGGTCAGTACCATTGCCCGCTTGGATCTAATTGGTGCCATCATACTCCTCCGAGTGGATATTGAGGTTGCTTAGGCTAGAGGTGATGTGGTGGGTAGCACTAGTGTTCAGGTACTAGTTTGGTTTTCGAGATTGTGACAAGGCAGCAATGTAGGTTGTGAGATTTTTCCCATCAGTTTGGTAGGCTCGGTCAAATATGCGGTAGCAAACCAAAGCTGTGTGGCCCAATTTGCTACATACCTGACAGGTGGGCCTTGGTCCTTCAAGTCCATTTGGACTTGAAGAACCACGATTAGGGGCTTGGGTTTGATACCCACGCCCCCATGGTTGAGAATGCTGAGAAAGAGAGGAGTGGGCAAAGGCACCGTGGCCTCCTCCTCTACCATAGTGATGGTTCCTACCGCAAGAGGCAATGTTAGTGGCAAGAAAGCCTGGATCAGAGGGCTAGTGGTGGTGCTCGAGCCGCATGTCGTGGGCAAGTAGATGGTTGAACAAATCATCCAATGGGAGAGGATCCAGGCGAGTTGTCACAGTGGTGACAAATTGGCCATATTCAGGACCTAAGCCAGCGATGAGGTAGGAGGTGAGCTTGAATATGTTCAAGGGCTAACCACCAGTAGCGATTTGCTTGATTTGCTAGAAGTATTCAGTAAAGGAGGATCCTCCTTTCTTTGTAGTGGCAAGATGATAATGGAGGCTCATAGTGGGAGCTTAGGAATGGGATGTGAATGTCAGATCTAGTGCAGTCCAGAGATCGTGGGAATTTTTGCAACCCATAACTTGGGACAAAATATAACAACTCACGGAAAGTGTTGGCTATATTTGTACTATCACTAAAAAAGAACCAGTCAATTTGTACTTCCTTAGAACTACTTATAAAGCTCAATTTTATATAGTAACTAAGCAATATGAGATTTAGCACTCATGAGTAAAGTGTCTTTATAAATCACCCACATTATGTGGAATACTTATCTTCCCAATGTGGGATCAAGGTGTTACAAACTCGTCATTTTAATCTCTTATGTCCTCATTAGGGCCATATCATACAATGCTCTAGTACTACATGACATTACTAGGTAGCTCGAATACCATTTGTAACGACCTAGGGAGACCGCTAACCACATATGCACTATTAACCCAAAAGAACTAATAAATTTGAAGCTATCTAGAATCACATATAAAGCCTGTTTCACATAGTAAGTAAGCAATGTGGGACTTAGCACCGATGAGTATTTTTATAAACCACCTACTCTATGTGGATTACTCATCTTCCTAATATGGGACTGTGGTGTTACAATCTCCCCCTTTAAATCTATGACTCTCTTATTAGGGCCATGCCATGCGCTGATAATAGTACAACATCGTATTACAAAGTGACTCTAATACCATTTGTAACGACTAAGAGATAAAGTTAGTAACATTTGCACTAGCACCGCAAAAAAAGATTAGTCAATTTAGATCTACTTAAAATAACTTATAAAGTTCAGTTTCACTTTCTTTTTTTTTTAATAAAAGACGAGATCACATGTCCAATAGTGATCCCGGCCCAAATTTATTTGAAAAAAAACCTCACTTTTGGCGGAGGAATACCTTGGTAACATCCAACATCCACAGGATTCACAAAGAACCACCATCCCATGAAGAAAGAAAACAAAAATTATCTTATTCTAAAACAAGGTAAACCACATTTATCCACCCGTAAAAACCCTTTGAGGTCTTTAGGAATATTATTCGAATTGTATTCCTTCGTAATTCCAGCACTACCACTTTTACTAAGCCAGTCCGTAGCTTGGTTACCCTCTCTAAAAACATGGTTAAACCGAATATTCAGTCCATTGAGGAGGAGAATAATTTCCTCCCAAAATTCCTCCAAGTACCAAACCCCACAACTACCTTTCGCCAACCAATTCACAATCAGAAAAGAGTCAAGTTCTACTACAATATTACGTAAACCTAGAGCCTTGCAATGACACAAACCAAAGAGAACCCCCAATAATTCAGCTTTATTATTAGAGCCAATAATAAGTAAGTAATGCAGGACTTACCACCCATGAGTGTCTTTATAAACTATCCATTTTGTGTGAACTACTCATCTTTTCAATATAGAACCAATGTGTTACACAAAATTTCTTTAGATAAAGAGGAACTCAGGGTTGGCAATGGTGTTAGTTGAGCCCTCGATGGTGATGGATATGGTTTGGGGGGATGGGGTGACAGAGCCATCAACAAAAGCAGAAAAATTGAAGCCTATAAAGGTAAGGCTCTATTTGTGCACGCCATAGTAGAAAGTTGTTTTTGGTGAGTTTCACAATGATAAGAAGAGGGAAATTGGAGATTGTTGGTTGGATGTTGTCGATTTGGCTTACAGAAGTTGTAGAAGAAAAGAAAGCCATGATAGGGGCTAAGATTGTTAGGTTTTAGAAGTTTGTCTTATTCAGTGTTCAAAATCATTCATGTAAACCTTTTTCATCTCCTATGTGTTTAGTGTGAAAAAGGGAATTAAAAAGGGGTTCTACATGTTTTCGTCTTGAAGTGTTCTTAAGTTTTTGTGAGATTTTGTTATGAAGGCATCATTTTCGTCATGACCAAGTTTACGCATCAGCAGAATTTTTAGTCTCTGTGAGATTTTGTCATGATAACATAATTTTTGTTATGACCAAATATGCCCTTCTACAGAATCTTGTGGGCCATTTTTGGCATAGCAAACATCCGAATTGGAAAAATATTTTGAAACAGAAAGTTGTAGATCTGGGAATGAAAATTCCAATTCCACTAGTTTGTATTAATCGAAACTTAAGATCAAAAGTTATGGCCACAATATCTTGAGTGGTTTGTTTCATTTTGACAAAATTCAAGTATTACCCCTTCTCCTTCTTTATATAGAATAAAGATGCTCATTGGTTTTTTTTTTTTTTTTTTTTTTTTTTTTAAGATAAGCCTAGCGCGAAATTTCCATAGAAAACCTTGAGGTTCTTGCTTCTCCTCTGTTCCAAAAGAGGATTGTACAAAGCCTTGAGATTCTCCTCTCTTGATATCTTATTCCATTTCATTCCTCTCACCCAAGCTTTGAATGTTCATGTGTAGGTGAGGAAGTAAAAGTGTCCCTTGATCCTAGAGCCCATCGGGATGTTTTTCCTCCCAAACCATTATTGTACAAAGTGAGGTTCTCTAAAAGGTTCAAGCTTTTTCTCACTTGGGTTGTTCTTGACTTTTGTTCAAACCACATCATACACATCCATCAACTATAAAGATTCTACCGATGGATTAGTGAAGAAAGGCACTTGAAAAAGATTTTCAAGCTTGAAGGCAAGGGGGTTGCTTGTTGTCAAACAGAGTCTAGGAGTTACAATGGGTGGTAAGTTTCTTTGTGTTGATATTCTGAATCTTCTTTGCTAGTGATTTCTCTAGTTTGGTTGTTCTATAGAGTGTTTTAAGTTTGAGGTGCTCAAAGATTTTTTACTTCGTCAACAAAATCCTTATGTTGATTTGTGATTGATTTTGTGGTTGTGATATTTGTGTGCTTTATTGTTCAATTTGTGATTATTATTGCTTGGTTGGTTTTGTTGGGGTTGGAAGACAATCCTCGTAGTTCCTTTCAAAGGTGTTTGACGAAAGTCTTCAACACGAAGAAAAAGGAGAAGGGGCAGTAGGTGCTTGGTGACAACGTGTGTCGTTTTTCACTACTCTGATACCATATAGAATAAATATATTGAGAAAGTTCTGATTGCAAGATTTATCATTGATGTTCATTAGACTTATATATAAGTGATTGGGGTTACAAAATAGGAAGAAATACAATAGAGAATATTTGGTTTCCTTTCTTGATTTTGCTAGCCGTTGCTCGATTTCATTTGCTTGGTGTTTGATTTGATTTGATTGCCTTATTGGTAATATCGGTTGCTTGATTTGTGGTTTCCTTGTAGGTTGTATTCCATTGTGTGTCTAATGGTTCATTACACACACCTTATAAATGCAGTTGGTCACTCTGTCCATATTCCATAAAAGAACTTAATGGAATGCCACTTCAAGGCCTATCAAAGCTCGACAAGTGTCTCACATGCCACACTATTTATTTATTTTTTAAAAAAAGAAAATAGCAAGGGAGGTGAGGAAGATCTCCTCACTGCCGGGGAAATCTCCACCACGACCCATTGCGAGGAGAGATCCCACCCTCGAGGTGGGTTCTCCGCCACCCAACAGAGCATGCATGTAGAGATTTATTTCAAAAACTAAAGGTTAAAGGTATATTGGTATGTTTTAGTTGAATAAACCAAGGGTTGAAGCCATGCATGGGTTAATTTCATAAACTAAGGGTTAATGGTATGCATTAGTTTCATAAACCAAAGGTTAAAGCCATGGTCCCTTGCCTCCCCTACTATGTGTGTGCTTTTTTTCTAAAAAAAAATATAATTAATTAATTTTTTATTCTTTTTTTTTTAAAAAAATAATAATAATAATGACATGAAAATTAAGTAGCATAAAGGAGACTTGTTAGGTTCAGCTTGGTCTTGAGGTGATAGGCTTAAGTTTTTTGATGGAACATGAACAGATGGACCAACTGCCTTTGTAAGAAGTTCACATGTATCATTTGTGACATTTTGTAAACCAATGTGACTATTTAATACCGAGACAAACCATATGTACTAAAAAAGTATTTAACTCTATAATATATAAAAGGTTGACTAACAAAGAAACAAACAAGAGCTAAGAAATAAGTGTTCTAAAACTTTGTTATGTACAACGAGCCGAAGAACTTGCAAAAGAGAGAAAGAAACAGACAATTTTTCCTCTTCCAAAACTAAAACTTAAGGATACAAAAATTTCTGCAATCCTAACTTAGTTCTCTCTCTCTCTCTCTCTCTCTCGGATTATATTTTTACAAATTGTTCAACCTTCAGAAACCAGATCTTTCATCACATGAAAGGAGAATGATGATGATATCACATCTCACTTTCCTGTTTGTTTCTTAGCCATAAATAATACATAGGATTAAATAAATATTTCTATTTACAAGAGGCTTGATACAGTTCTTAGACACATACACATATACAAACAATTTTTAAAAGATAATCAATCGCTTCAAATTCTAGTCAATTTGGAATCACTCACTTTGTGTATTTACTTCTGTCGAATAAACTTCAAATCCGTGTAAAACACCTCTTCTATAGGTCGGTTAAGACTCCGATTTCATCAGCGAGTATAACCCTAATAAATTATTTGAACCAACCTTTTTGAGGTACCGTTCACGTCTTTGTAACTTTGTTTATGCAGTGGTGCATGATTCCTCTCCATTTTGTTTGTTTATGCACACATTATTTTCCTTTCTGTCTCTGTTGTCTTAATTGCATGACTGATCATCATTCGTTTGAGCTATAAACCAAAACACATAAGTACAAATTTGTGTTGAACGTTCTAGATGTCTGAAATTTATTTTCATGATCAACAATGCACTTCACACAATCAACCGAGTACAAACAAAACAAACAAAAAGAAGAGTCTCTTACCAATTTCCCAAAAAGACAACGTATGTAAATTTTCACAAAATCAAAGGCGGCTACTTTATGTTTTTTAGGTAGCAATTGGAGTCAGTGCTTTTTTCTTGTGTCTTATTCAAATAATTGATTATGAAAACTAAGTCAAAATATTTGAACTCTTTTTTTTTTTTTGGGCCCTTCTTTCCCATTTGAACTTCTTTATGTACGATGAACCGAAGAATACAAAAATTTCTTCGTTCCTTAGTTAACTGTTTTGCACTTTTTTTTTCGTGATTATAGTTTTACAAATTGTTTAACCTTCACAAACTATATCTTCCAACACATGAAAGGAACGGTGACACAAAATCTAACATCTCATTTTCCTTTTTTTTTTAGGCACAATTAAGTAGTGCAATAAATATAATACACACGTTTAAATAAATTAAATAAATATTTTTACTTACAAGTGGCTTGGTACAATTCCTAGACACGTGCACACGTATAAACAAATATTGTTTTTTGACATGTTTTAACAAAAAAAACAAATTCATTCTATGGGCAATCCCTTTAAATCCTATTAAATCTTTCTTGAATTGTTATTCTTAAGAATTGAAGAATAGTTTTTCTCATACCAAAAGAGACTAAAAAGATTGACTAAATTTTATTAATTAAAAAATAATGAAAACAACACAATTATTAAAATATTAATTGGAACAAATGAGAATAGCATAATGTTAACAACATTAAATTCGTTTGGAGGGCCATGGCCTACTATTTTTTTCCAAGTCCTACAATTTTTTAGAAGAGTTTTATTTTCTTGTTAAACAAAAAAAAAAGAAAAAAAGATTTTTGGAGGCCGTGGCCCCGCCGGCCCCGCTTGTCTCCGCTGTCATACTCAATGAGATGGATTATGTTTTTCATGACCATAAACTTTTTTATTTTTTTATTTTTTTATTTTTTCTATTCATAATCATTTTTACTCATTTGGAAAACATGATTACTACGTTTGGTTTCTGAAATCATTTTCAAACTTGTTCATCCGACATCTATTTGTCTAACAATTTCTTTTCTTTTATTTTCAATAATAATTGAAGAGATCTTTTGGATTATTCGTTTTGGCTCAATATAGTTCAACAGAAAAGATCGAGTTAGAAAGAGAGACAGCCACGTGTCATGTATTGGCTTCATGCTTGTCAGAACAGCTTACTTCATTTCAAGAGCTTTTCTATCAACCAAAACCAACGAATATGCATAAGGCGAAAGTAAAATACTATTTAGTAAATTGTTATATATAATTATTGTATTACAATTTGATGATTTGACAATAAAAATTTATCTTCAAATCAATATTTAAAAAGAAAAAAAATCAATAACTAATTTTTAATGTTACGTTATGTCGTATAGCAGTCTACTAATAAAATTATTCTTACGTGAATATGTAATTAGTGAATATCCGTACACATTCCCTCCTCAACAAGATAAAATAAATTGCCGGGATTATGGTTTCAAAAAAAATGCTACATAACATACTCAAGTACCATTCAACCATGCCTCAAACATGGTTTCAAACAGCTGAGAATTAATGCATTGAACTTTCTTTTTAGTTAGAGATCCGGCCGGTTGGTGATTCATGTTGGTCAAGTGGGCATTTCTTTTTCCAGAGAATTAAGGTGAAGTTTATCTTACGGAACAAGTTAGGAAGCAGATTTGGTATATATCCCAATTGTAGAAAAATAAATATTAATTAAACAATCCCAATCAACCATATCTTGTCTGCTAAATTTTTCAAAACATGCATGCATGGAGACAACATAACCATTTTTGACTTTATTGATATTTAGATCATAAGCCTCCTTCATGATTTCCATCATGTGATTTGTATTTATTTATTTATTTGTTTTACATCATATTGTCACTGTCTTGCTCATCATCTGTTTTTGGTTTTCTTTTGAGAATTATTGACCAATTCTTGATTATTGCGACTGCAGAAAATTATATATAGAAGTTCAAGTTGCAGTGAAATAGCATTCAGGCACTACATGGAAACGAGAGCAGAGAAAAAAAAAAAATTCATGTTAACACGTGCCTGATTCTTTTATTATTATTATTATTATTATTATTATTATTATTTTATTTTCTCACATGACTGATTAGTTGTGAAGAACAGTCAATAACCATACCTCATTTGTTAACAAATAAAATAATACAAAAGTTTTGGAATTATCTCCGGCCATATTTATTTAAACAAAATTGCGAACATGAGCAATAGAAACATGAAGAAAAATTAGTAAAAAAGTGTTTTCTAATTTATGCCTAATAATACATTTTAGATGGAAAATACATGCTTCATATTTATAGGCTAGGTCATGACTCTCAATTATAATTTTACCTTATTTATTCTTCCTACCAAAAAATAAGAAATTAATTTCAATTATGAATCCATAAATAGTTCTTTTAATCTAATTTAGATGAAAACTTTGTCCCTTAATATGTTAGAAAATTTCTTACATCATTAACTCTCTAGATTGAGGAGGCAAAATGAACTTTGCCTACCTATAATATTGTCGAGTGGAGTGGGAGAATAATATCATCACTAATTCTCATGTTGAATAGGAAATCTATGTTGGCAACCGTCTTGGACTCGAAATCTTTTTCAGTCAGATCATCTCCATATACTACTTTCCCGACAAGCCCTATATACGGATGAAAAATGCTATGATTCTAATTTTTTTATCCAACTCCATCCAACTTTACATAGGTGGCTTTTTTTGTTTTTTATTTTAAGAGTTTGTTTTTGTATTTGTGGGGTCAATCTTTATCTACATATGTAAAAATTAGATACAATTAAATAAAAAAATTGGACATGTAGCATTCTTCTATACGGATAATCAAGACCCCAGCCATCTTGGACCACAGGAAATTGGTCCTAAGGTTGTAAGTACAGAAATTTATAAATAGTAGGAAAATTCAAACTCCGTCACTTAAAGTATAGTGTACCTTAATATATGAGAATCACTTTATTTATTTATTTTTGAGTGGTTGAATGTAGAGATGCTCCAATCGATTGTGAATATGTTAGACATGAGCATAGATATGTGCAGATTTGTTATAGATGAACGTGAAATATGCCATGGATGATTAAAAATTTGGAGAGGGAAAGCCAACAGCAAATTTTAGCCGTGATTTTTAAGAAATTAGAGATTATTATTCCTACAAACGGTGCCAAACTTTTGATGCTTTTGTATGGTTAGATTAGTGATGGGCTATTTGTAAAATAGAGAAATTGTCACCAAATCGACCAGTCCTTGGGAGGACTAGTAACACTCTGGTACTTAAGTTAACATGTTGTTTGAAGTAAAAAGAAAATAATCAAATAGGGTTTTTAAGAGACCTAGAGTCCTCTAACCATTCTCTCTATAGATGTTCCTCGTTTCATGTAGTGGGAGAGAAAATATATATACTGAAATCTCATAATGGAGAGATCTTAAGAGTGTATCTCTCTCTATAGGAGATTTTGGTAGATGTAGTTATTATCTATGTCCATGTTCTGAGTGAAAAAGGATTATCTCCATTTCAAATGTTAGTTTAAAGTGAGGGGTAAGATTCTAAAAAATAAAATAAAATGACAATCTTAACCTTCACTTTACACTAACTGACTCCTCTCCATTTCATTTGAAATGGAGGGAATCCTAGTCTGTTTGGAGTGGGCCCATGTAGATTTTATCCTCAACAATTCTTATCTAAAAAAGTGTGTATACATTTTGGTTGATAAAATAAGATTAGATCCTTCTAGCTCATGACTTCAATTTTTCTTGGATCACACAAGATAGAAAAAAAAAATTTATAATATTAAATCACCACTTATTTTAAAAGTTTAAGCTGTTAGGGAAGCGAACAAATTCAATACAACTTTTTTTTTTTTGAAAAGAACTTTTGTATTAATTTCATAACTTTCAAGATAATAAAGCATGTTGGTCTAACAAAACAAAATTATAAAGATAATTAAGAATTTCTTCTATCCAAACCTGATCTATGTTTTGTTTAACGATCGTCTTTGCTAGCTTGTGGGCAACATAATTTGCCTCTCTACGCACATGAACAATCTGCCAATCAAATAACTTATAATGAATATCTTGTGCAGCATTTATAAGTTGTCCATACCTGCTCCAATTTTGTTTGTTGAAATTGATGGCAGTCGCCACTTGAAGCGCGCCTCCTTCCATTACAATTTAATGCAAACTCAGATCTCTATAAAATTCTATTGCAGCCTACATAGAGAGCACTTAGAGCTTCTATAGCAGCTGGCTCTAAATTCTCCAATTTTGTTAGGCTTTCTCCCTTCCAATCATTTACTATAGCTTAGGTTCATAGAAAATGATGAATTTAATCATCTAATTAATATTATAATATGTCAAAGCAGATAAAGGAAGGACCCAATGAACATATCTTCACTTGGATGAAAATTTGAGTGTGGTCATTATGGCGTTGCAGTACCCCTCTATTGTTCAAGATTGAAAACTAGCTGATATTATCATCGACACTCTCCACTCATTTCCAGCCTCTTTCTCTTGAAAAGCTAGGAAAATACACAGAAGTGCAAACTTTTGCGTTCATTATGTAGTTTATTAGGCCACAGTCCAATCTCACTCAGGCTACATTCTCACTTATTTTCTTATTTCCATTATAGTGGACTTGCTCTACCTCTTTGTTTGGCTTTGATTTAGTTTGCTGTTTATCTATTGTACTTAAAAATAATAATAATAATAATAATAATAATAATTAATTAATTAATTAATTAATTAATGATGCTGGTGCGGTCATGGTGCACTATTTATTCATAAAAGACAAAGCTAGTGACGGCCTTAACCTTAACCGGTTGTAGATGCCTGCCTGTGTGGCGGCTGGCTGTGGTGCATGCACGCGGACGGCGGAATATAAGTCTTCCCATAATGTTTTTCTTTGTGGTGTTTTTTTTTTTTTTTTTTTTTTTTTTAAAGCATGGTGTGTCTATTTTTATCCGATGTACACGACGACCTACCGTCATCTGATGTTGAAAACTTGAGCTTTTTATTATTTTACTATAATAATTATTATAAAATCTTTCTCATCTTTTTATCTTTGATACATAGGTTTCCTTAAGGAGTGCTCTTACACAAATTCTGTTACATACATGAACCATGAAATATTAATAGAATGGTACCATCTTCAATTTCAATGAAAAAGAGACAATTTATTTTATGATTTTGTTTTGTTGTATTTAAGGGTTTATATGGTGTTACGTTATTTAAGGGTTTAAATGACATAGCAATATATTTACCATATAATAATGAGTAATGCTATTTAGTAAACTGTTATACGATTACCATATAACTGAAATACGTGACTGTGAAAATTAGCTATTTTTTTTTTGTTTATTTTTATAAGTACTGATCTAAATATAAATTTTCACTTTCACATCATCAAGTTGTATAGTAGTCAAGATCATAAATTGAATTAGAAATGGGCGAAGGAGGGAGACTCCCCCCCCCCCCCCGGCGTGGGGGTCCCTTTTTCTCTTCCTAATCCCCCTCTCCTTCTAGTTATTTCGTTTTGTCTTTGGCTTTGATTTGTTGATTTTGATTTTTGTTCTCCTAGCACAGCAGATTTTGTTGATGTCCTCTCCACCATCTATGGCCGGATTCTATATTCTCCGCCATCCATGGCCCCGGATCTGCTCTATGGAAGTTCTGGTTTTGATTTCTCAAAACCAGATCTGAAACTTTTAGAAACTTTCCCCCTTCTCGCGCTCCTCCACTGTGTTCTGAGGCTCATTCGTTTCTTTCTCCTACGCCGGTCAGCCTCCTTTTGCTTCCAGTCTGTGAATCTGCTTGGTGCTGCTTGCTTTGGTTATTTTAATTTGATTTTTGTTATTGTATATCTCTGGCATTCGGGTTGAGGAATGTGTTTTTCCTTGGCATTCGAGTTGAGGGAGTTTTAATAATGTTGGTGTGAATTTGGCTGTCTATGTCTTCGAATTTGTTCGTTTGTTATAGATCTGATCTCTAATCGAAGTTGTACATAGGTGTGCAAAAGATTAAATCATAGATATTTGTTTGTTTTTGTCTATGACTTGTAAGTTCATAACCTTAGGCTATGGTTATCGAAGCTTGTGGCTTATTGCCTTAGCTTTTAATTGTAAAAGTTTTTGCTCAAAAATTGTCATCAATGAAAAAGTGAAAATTCACATTAAAAAAAAAACAAAGTTATATGGTAGTCGTATATTATTTTCACTTTCACTTACTAAGTAGTATTACTCTTTCATAAATTATTTTAGAGACTTATTTAATTAAAAGGGTTAAACACTTTTTTGGTCCATGTGGTTTATCCGATTATCAAACAGCTACTTCATTTTTGAAACATATCACAGATGGTACTTGTAATTAACATAATTACCAAGTTAGTACTTCCGTCAAGATTCCATCAAAAAATTAACGGAACGCTACGTCACCACCAATTAAAATGCGACACGTGTCTAGTTGACCAAATTTAAATGTCACGTCAGCCAAAAAATAATAAAATTATAAACTTAAAAAACTTAAAAAATCCTAAACTTTTTTAAAAAATAAATAAATAAAATTTAGACAGTGGGGGGCCGCCACCCCCATTTTGCAAAGGGTGGCTCAAGCCACCCCCTATAGCTGGCTAGGGGGTGGCTGAACCACCCATGGTCCATTGGGAGTGGTTCGGCCACCCTAGCTTGCAAAAGGGGTGGCCGAAACCACCACCAAAAGCCCAAGGGTGGCTCGGCCACCCCCAAAGGCCTTAGGGTGGCTTTGGCCACCCCAAACAGTCGGTCTGGGGGTGCCGAACATCCCAAGGCCTTGGGGTGGTTTGGCCACCCCCAAATTGCAAAAGGGGTGGCTGAACCACCCCAAGAGCCCAAGGGGTGGCCGCCACCCCGGTTGGCCCTAGGGTGGTTTCGGCCACCCTAGACCGGCCAGTCTGTTGCTGAAGCCAACCCTAAGCCCATGGGTGGCCGAGCCACCCTGCTTCTTGAGGTGTTTTTGACCACCCTTTTTGCAATTTGGAGGTGTTCGAGCCTTGGGGGTGATTCAGCCACCCTGGCCGAAACCACTCCAGGCCAACTGGGGGTCCTGGCCTCTCCCTTGGGCTCTTGGGTGTTTCAACCACCCCTTTTGCAATTTGGGTGGCCGAAGCCACCCTTAAGGCCCTTGGGGTGGCCGAGCCCACCCTTAAGGCTTTTAGAGGTGGTTCGGCCACCCCTGGCCAGCCATAGGAGGTGGCTTGAGCACCCCCCTTTGCCAAAATGGGTGGCTGGCCACTCTCACTGTCTATTTCTTCTTTTTTTTTTAAAAAAAAAAAAGTTTGGGATTTTTTTAAGTTTTTTTAAGTTTTATTATTTTATTATTTTTTGGCTAATGTGGCGTTTAAATTTGGTCAACTGGACACGTGTCGCATTTTAATTGGTGGTGACGTGGTGCTCTGTTAATTTTTGGATGGAATCTTGACGCTAGTACTAACTTGATAATTATGTTAACTACAGATACCACCTGTGATACGTGTCAAAAACGAGATAATTATTTGATAATTGGGTAAACCACATAGATCAAAAAAGTGTTTAACCCTAATTAAAAATGTGGATATTGTTGTGTGGCCCCTTTTGTTATTTAGTGATGAAATTTAATTGTTGTTAAATATTGCTAGGATTTTCATAATAAACAATTAAGTTTCTAACATTGGTTGTAGAAATCATTTAGCTTTTCCAACTTGCCCTTTTTGTTTTTAATCATATGAAAAATTCATATTTTGGGACCCTTATTTTGACTTTCCAACTATCTTAAAGACAAAAACAAAAATAAAAACAAAGCAAAATATTACTTACTTTTTCTTTAAAAAAATTAGTAATTCTACGCATGCATTTTTTTAATATATTGAATTACATATTCATTCTACTAGAGTTAAACATTGAGGTTATAAGCTATCTTCTTAAAATAAAATCCAAATATCGGTATAAATAAATTGCATGGGCTAATGGAGTAATCACTATGTAGTACGAAACCAACTAATGGTAAAATAAATCATAAAATAGGCTTTGGAACTCTCGAAATATTACACTTTGGAAAAGTATTAGTTTGAAAAAGTTTATTTTATTTTCAAGGGGCAATTAGATACCCTTTTCCCATTTGATTAAAAAAAAAAAAAACTATGTAGGAATAATATAGGAGAAATATAAAAAAGTCTCTTCAACTAATATGCGTTTTCAATAAAGTCCAATGAAGTGTCAAATGGTATAGTTTGACTCATCAAACTACAAATATATGATAAAAATGTCATTTTTCAGATTTTCTTTCAATAATACACTTATTTTCTTTAAAATTAAAATTTTAAATTTTAAAAAATAAACTAAAATTAAAAAATAAAAATAAACAAAACCTTGGGAGTTGCTCGTAAAGGCGTCAAGCCACACCCAAACTAGCTGGGAGTAGCCGCGAGCTACCTCACACTTGTTTGGGGGTGGCTCGGGGTCATCCCCCATGGCTTGGGGGTGGTCGCGAGCCACCCCCAATGTTTTGTAATTTTGTTTATTTATTTTTTTAATTTTAGTTTACTTTTTAAAATTAAAAATTTTAGTTTTTAAGAAAATAAAAGTATTAGTGAAAAAAAGAAAAAACTAAAAAGTGACATTTTTATTACACATTGATAATTTGATGGGTCAAACTGTACCATTCGATATTTTTTTTTTTTTAAAAAAAAAAAAACGATTGTTAGTTGATGTGACTTTTTTATATTTTCTCCAATAATATATATGCTTAGGTCATGTTTAGTAGACATGAATGGACCTATATGCATTATTATTAGGAATAACTATTTTCTAAAAGGGGTTAAAGACACATAAAGCTTATTGAATTATCAATCATTTTTAAAAGAAACTCACGAATTGACAGATGTGACACTTGGATACAGCAAACTATCATTTTATTATAATTAAGCAACTTTTCTCTCATTTTTTCAAAATAACCTATATTTTCTTTAAAAAAAAAATTTGAATTTAAAAAAACTAAACAAAACAAAATTTGGATTTTACTTTTTGAACGTATTAACTAATTTTTAATTTTTTTTTTTAAGAAAATAAGATATTTTTGGAAGAATGACAAACAAATGGTTTAATTATAACAAAATTATAGTTTGATATATCTAAGTGTTACACTTGTCCGTTCGTGGGGTTGTTTTGAAAATTGCTGATAATTCGAGGGGTTTAAGTATATTTAACACTCCTTAAAATAAGGAACAACTATTCTTATAGGAATAGAATAGTATTTTCCAAAAAAATCATTTTTATTTTCTTATTTAGACTCGAAAACAATTTTTTATTTTATTTTATTTTTTATTTTCAGTGTGGAAAAGCACGAAATAATGATTTTTGGGAAAATAATTTTAGAGATGGGGTGTTTTAGTAAATTGACTCAATCCTGTGAGAAAATTTGGTCATATATATGTTGTCACAAAATCAAATAATATGAATAGTTATTTTATTCTAACTTTTTTGTATTCCTAGTAATACTTAGGGCTGACAATTTTTTACACAACCTGTAAATCCGACACGAATTCAATATGAAATTAACGGGTTAGAATTGAAGAGTTTGACCCGTATAATTAAATAAGTCAGGTTAGAACATCTCCAACAGAGTAGGTAGCCTTTTGTTTTTGTTTTTGTTTTTTTTTTCTTCAATAGAATAGCCAAAATGTTATCTTTTTTTTTTATAGAAGGAATAGTGAATAAGCTGAACGGTTATGATTGAAGGGTCTGACCCGTATAAGTAAATAGGTCAAGTTAGAGCATCTCCAACAAAGTAGGCAACCTTTTTTTTTTCTTCAACAAAATAGCCAAAATGTAATCTTTTCTTTTGGAAGGAATAGTGAATAAACTGAACAGTTAGAATTGAAGGGTTTGACTTGTATAATTAAGCAGGTCAGATTAAAACATCTCCAACAAAGTAAGCAACTTTTTTTTTTTTTCTTCAATTGAATAGCCAATATGTAATCTTTTAATCTATAAGGAATAGTGAATAAGTTGTTCACTATTCACACCACAAACATTTTTTATTGATAATTTTTTTTTCCCCCTCTTTCCTCTCTCTAGGTTTTGAAACCCTTATCTTCGTCTCCTCCTTCCCCACCACCGGTTCATTTGGCTTCACTGTCCCAGTGTTGGCTTCATTTGGGTGTCGTTGGTTCTTTGCCGAGTGGGAGGAGAAAAATCAGTAGAGGGGAAAATGCTAAGCAAGAGTCAAAAAGAGACGTGGAGAGAAAAATAATAATAATAATAATATTTTAAGAAAATAGATAGTGAAGTAGATAATTTGCAGGAGTTTGTAGTGAAAAGTTAGTAACTAAAATAGAAAAAATAGTATTTTGAATAGCTAAAGTAACTACTATTCCTGGAGATGCTTTTAACTTAAGGTTGACCTATACAATCTTATACACATGCCTCAATATGACCTGAACTTGTTATACGACATAAATATTCATAATTTTTTACACAACTTGAGAATTTATCACGAATCTAATACAAAATTAACGAATGAGGGTTGCGAGGTCTTATCATTTTACTTAAATAAATCAAATTAAAGTTAACTAATATAATCTTATACACATATTCGTTACGATCAAAATCAAACATTAAAACACAATTTACAATACTAAATAATCCCTGTGCTATTCCTTTAATGGATTATCAAACGTAACTTTACTGATAAGGTTCATTTATTAGCTCAGATTTGCATTAGAAAGTCCAAGTGTTCTCAAATCACTTTTCTAGAATGGATTATCAAACACGTGATACACCTTTTGGAGTAAAAAAGAAGAAATTAGGATTCGGGTTTGGTGATTGTAAAAAGAACAAAGATACTTTTAGGTTTGGGCTGAATGAACAGTAATTCAGTTTAGATTTAATTTTGTGTTTTTATAGACCTCATTATTAATTTTTTTTTTAATCCCATATAGCCTGGGCTGAATTACTGTTCATTCAGCCCAAGCTAATGTATATCACTGCTCTTGTAAAAATATTTGCATTAAATGCTGTACTTTTTCATGGATTGTAAAAAAAGTATTTTTTTTATAAAATTCTCTTTAACTTTTATGTGTTTTAAAATAATTTTTTACAGTTTAAAATTTTTTAATTTAGTGTATTTATATTTTATTTATATTTTTTCAATTTCACTACTTTGTTAAGATTTTTTGTTAAATTCTGTCAAAATTTTTAAAATACTCATATATTTTTTTAAAAAATTATAAAAAACAATTTCAAATATTCAAGTGTGAATATTTTTGTAAATTCCACCCTATTAGGATTTAAAAGAAAACTTTAATAGGTGAAATTGAAAAAAAAATTGAAAGATGAATATATTAAGTTGAGAGTTTTTAAACTTTGGGGAGATTATTTTAAAAATACATGAAAGTTCAAGGAGTTTGTGAAATTTCTCCAATTTTTTATGTATGATAAAAAAAAAGAAAAGTAATGTACTTTTTCAATGGTTTAGAGATTTAACTTCACCTTTTTTTTTCATAAAAGAATTTAAAATTAAATTTGAATCATTGTAAAAACTACAACATAAGTATTGCACTTTTTTTTTTACAACTCTTAATCCAAATCCATGTAATTAAAGGACAAGAAATCTCTTTATTTCAAATAAAATGAATATGATTTATTTAATGACTAAAATTTAAAATTGATATATTTAACGGTGTACGTGATGTTACATTATTTAATTTTTTTTAAAAAATATAATAATATTAATTTCATCTATATCATTAAACACATTAACGTTAAATTTGAACCATAAAATTCCTATCTTTTGGAGAGAATCCTTGTACCAAATTAAACATCTGCTTAATCAGGAATCAAATCAACGTAAAATTATCTCTGTTGGGGAGGAGTCCACTACTCGGAAGATCCCTCCATCGATTCGGTATACCCCGAATCAGTGGTCCCACAAGCCCCCACGCCCACCCCAACGTCGACGCGTAAAAATATCCCTATTTCCCCCCTCTCTATCTCTCTTTCTCTCTTTTGATATCATCCACCACTTCCTCTATAACCCAGTCCAACCATCAACCGCGTTTTGCCACAAAACGGAAAAGCAGACAAAAGAAGCTCAGAAAAACAAAAAGAAAACAAAAAAAAAGGGACAAAAGAAAGCCAGAATATTGGAGGCATGGACCCAAAAGGACACCCAAAGCTTTCTTTCCTCTAGTGGTCACATGGCACTTTCCAAGGCTACAAGCCTACAAGTCTACACTCTCATCGTCATTTTTTGAAATCGGGATTAAATGAGTAATTTTTTTTTTTTTTCTAAAAAAAAGAATTAAATAATAATTTAAAAGGTTTGTGATTCTTTTGAACTCTCATATTATTTTATTTTTTAATTTCTTACTTATACTAAAAGCTTAAACTAATAAAAATAGAAATTTAATTATTATTTTAACACTTTACTCACTTATATTAAAATATAAATTAAATAATTAAATTTATCTATTTTTATAAGCTAAACTTTTAAGATAAGTAGTAATTTAACATGATATCAGAGCAAAGGTCATGAATTTGAACATTGACTCTGTTATTCACCTCTCATTTTACTAATTAAAAGAAATTTGATTCCATATATGAGCTAATGAGAGTATTTGAATATAAATTAAATGATTAAATTCATATGTTTATATAAGTTTAAGTTTTTGGGATAAATGATGATTTAACATTATATCATAGCCAAATATCATGAGTTCGAACTTTGATTTCGTTATTCACATTTTATTTCAATTAAATATTCTACGTGCTGGAATAAATGGATAAGTGGTAATTTAATAACGTGTGGGTTTAAACTCTCATTCAGAGGCCCACGTCACACAATATATGAACTGAAATCGAGTATATTGTTGAATTAAAGTTTGAACTTAAGTTACTTTAATGCCATGTTAAGTCAACGCTTATTCAATTTTTTGTAAAAAAAAAAAAAAAGATCAACACTTATTACAAAAATTTAAATTAATAAAAAAATTAAAAAATTAATTATTTAATTAATATTTCAATATTTTAAAATCATTTTACTTCTTATGTAAATTTTATTAAAAAGAATCAAAACTTAAATTGGAGTTGAGTGAAATAATAATTAAATGAATACAATTATTTTTATCGAAATATTATTTAAATAACAAAATTATTTTTTCTTACCAATTTAGATTTTTAACGTAATGGATCCTTTTTATATAATTTTAGAACATAGATTCTAAATTGGAATATATAGCTCAATAAGAAAGCCATCTAGAAGGAAGGAAAAGTTTTGGCCTTAATTAATTTTTTTTTTTTATAAGTAGGCCTTTCTTAATTTATGTGATAAAACAAAATTAATAAATATAGGTTTTTAGAATATTTATATACATAATATATGTTCCTCTGCATGGCCCCCCACTTGCTCTCCGCTATATATAAATCCTTGTCCTCTTTCTTGCTTTCTCATTTTCCGAGCCTTCTCTCCCGCGTACATGTCCTTTCCCTTAGATTCCCAACGCGTTCGACGACCTTTAAAAAATCACTGTCTCACTCCATCGTCACGACCCTCCTCTATCTTTCTCTCTCACTTTGCCTATTTTGCCCCACTAGGCTATTATTTCTTATAAAAATTATATATATATTTATGATTATTTTGTTGGGTTTTTAAATTTATAGTGCATTGAACGATGAAGGCCGACAATCCTAGGCATGAACGGCGTTGGGCCTCGGATACCGTTCCGAATAGAGCGTTGAGCAGTGAATCCTCGCCAGCGGGGACGTCGGATTACAACTCCGTTGAGGAGTTCGTTGAAGTCACGCTCGATCTTCAAGATGACAACACGATCGTGCTTCGGAGCGTGGAGCCGGCGACGGTCATTAATGTCGATGACGGCGGATCCGCCCGAGACGGAGCTCATGCGACGGTGTCGGCGTCGGCGCCGACATCGGCGCCGACGTCTAGGTCGACGTCGATCAGGCGGAGCTCGTCGAACAAGCTCCGGCAGTTTTCGCAGGAGCTGAAGGCGGAGGTGGCGAAGGCGAGGCAGTTCTCGCAGGAGTTCAAGGCCGAGCTAGTGCGGCGGTTCTCGTGGGGCCACAGCCACGGGTCGCGAACTCCGTTGGCTTCGGCACTGGCTCTGAGCAGCGCCGGAGCCGAGAACGGCTATGCCTCGGCGATGGAGGCTCGTGCTCGGCGGCGGGAACGGGCTCAGCTTGACCGGACTCGGTCCGGCGCTCACAAAGCGCTCCGTGGACTCAGATTCATCAGCACCAAAACCAATGGCGCCGTCGATGCGTGGAACCAAGTCCAAAGCAACTTCAACGTCCTCGCCAAAGACGGCTTTCTCTACCGCGCCGATTTCGCGCAATGCATAGGTCCAATTGTCCAAACTCATGATTCCTCATCGTGATCCCAGTCTTTTTCCTCGTTTCTGATTTTGCTTTTTTTGCATCGTTTTTTTAACAGGAATGAAAGATTCGAAGGAATTTGCTCTGGAGATGTTCGATGCTCTGGGACGGCGACGACGGCTCAAGGTTGACAAGATCAGCAGAGACGAGCTCTTCGAATTCTGGTCGCAAATCACGGATCAAAGCTTCGATTCACGGCTCCAGATCTTCTTCGACATGTGCGCACGCATAATTAATTTATTAACTATTCCAATGATTAGTTTCAACTTTTGTTTAATTATTTGTCTTAAAACTTTAATTAGCATTATGAAAGATCGCACTATCTCTCAACTATTCACCGAGAGAAATCCCAGAGTTTTCTATCATTATTCACTAATCAGGTTCCGTACGTGAATCGAAAGGACAAAACCGTCTTTTCTCGCTGTTCGAAATATTACAAAACTAATTAATTTTAATATTGTTTTCTTGACTGCTAATATTCAAAGATGGTTCTCGTTTTATATGATCTTCTCTAATATTTCAGGGTGGACAAGAATGATGATGGTAGAATCACTGAGGAAGAAGTTAAAGAGGTTGGTTTTTTTACCCAAACAAATTAGTTAGCTCTGCTTGTTAATATATTTTGAAGGGTATTTTTTAACTTTTTGATGTGATATAATTAATATTTTTATTTTGAGAAAAAAAATAAGAAAATTTAACAAAAGGGAGCCAATCTCGTGTTTTTTAATTATTAAACTATAATATATTTCCCATTCCAAAAAAGTAATTATAGTAATAAGTTTTTTTTGGCGAGTGAAACTATGTTAGCGTGCATGAATCAGTCAACGACTCAACTACGTTGAGATTCCGGCAATATAAAATTTGTTGAGCAGGCAAAGTCCCTCTTATAGTCTTGCATAAGCTTTCTTTTTTAGTGTATATGAGGCATACAGGGTATCATTTTTGGTTTATAAAAATCAACGTTAGGCAGGAGTCGGTGACCTTAAAATCCATGAAAATTCAAAAACTAACAACCCCAAATATAATAAAAACAAGGAATTCAATTGTTCATATTTCGTGCCCCATGACGTTTCCCGTATTCGAAAGTATCTTCTTATCTATTTTAGATGAATTTTCCAAAGAGTTAGTGAATAATTAATGCCGGTCTTCGGAAGCTTGAGGGGGTAGTGGGTAGTGGACAGTGTCGTCTCTAATTTTCGGGAAATTTCTTTGGAGTAATTATATATCATTTTCAGTGGGGTTGGTGGTAGGGGCTTTTTGGTCAATCTATTTTGTTTGAGTGTCGTCGTTAATTGGAAAAATTCAATTTTTAATTTTAATTTTCTTTTAATGGGCAGATTATCATGCTGAGCGCTTCTGCCAACAAGTTATCGAGATTGAAGGAACAGGCTGAGGAATACGCAGCTCTTATCATGGAAGAGTTGGATCCCGAAAGATTTGGCTACATTGAGGTAGGTACTTTGTTATCTATCTTTTATCTTCTCATGCGAGGACAAAAGTAACATTTACTTTTATATTACATTATAACATTTTTTTTTAAAATTAAAAATATAAAGCACCTAAAAAAAATAGGGTCACAAACATAGCCAATTAATTAGTACGGAAACGGATTTTCTTGAGGAGTCGGTCCCTTACTTTAAAGGGGCAAAGTTTTCATTTTTATCTTTTTTTTTGACAAATTTGCCCCTTTGTATAAGAGACCGGCTAATAAAATGGAGAGGATCCTTAATTAGTACTACCCATGACATTTTTTAATAAACATTTATGTACTACCCATTGATATTATATATAATATATATATATATATCTCTTTGACTAATTATTAATGTGCAGACGTTATAGACCTAAGCAAAGTAAACTCGAATTAATTCCTTTTCTTTGTCGTAGATAATGCTGTAAGTAATGGTTTTGTCCTCTTTTTATTTCTTAGAGGGGATGTTTTAAAACTACTATTCCATAGTATGGATAAAGATACATGTTATTTCATATTATAGTTGTGTCAAATTAAAATTAATATAATTTTTAAAATTATATTAAATTTTAATGATAATTTTAAAAGTTATATTAGTTTTGAAGAACTGAATTTTTTCCATTTCAAATAAACTAAAAAAGAGCTGATTCCTTAAAAAAGGTTGGGCAAAATTGTTATTTGCATTTTTTTGGACAATTTTGTTTCCTCTTTTTTAAGAAACCGATTTATCTTTAGATTATTTTAACTGGAGATGAATCTGATTTTCAATTTTTGAGAAGACACAAAAAATACATCGGATAACATGTATGGTTATTAAAATTTAATTATGATTCATTTCAAATTTAATAATAATTTTAAAGAATAACAAAATCGATATTCTAAGATTGGTTTCTTTCATGTTAATTAATTAATTGGATGTCATATCCGTATATGGGAAAATAGTAGTCTAGTGTTTTGGTTTGACCTTTTCGGGCAAGTTCATTGTTAGGCTAAAATTCACCGAAATTTCCAGTAACTAAGTTTCAATCATGCACCAAGAAAATAAAATATCAAACGTAAACAAACAGTACTCTATGAAGACGACCTAATTAAGTTGGTAATAGAATGAGTTTATCTTATTTATCTAGAAAAAGAACACACACCAAAAAAAAAAAAAAAAAAGAAAAAGAAAAAGCAGCCAACCTCATGTCGGAGAACATCTTTTGGGCCTGCGGCGATCGAAAATTTTGTTGTTTGTTTCTACCTTTTTTTTCTGTTTTTGTTTTTACTTTAACCCTTTTGTCCTTGCTTTTTTTTTTTTAATTTATTTTATTTTTTTCTTCTTACTGTTTTAGATTACTTCGAGCTCATTTGGAAATATGCGATTTATGAAATATTCAATTGATTTGCGTTTCTTAAAATAAGAGGCACTTAAAATATAAAGGTGATATCTATAAAAAAATAAAATAAAATATAAAGGTGATTGAGATGGGTGTCCTGTGCTACGCGCATTAGACTATGTCTTGGCTAGCGTAGAAAAGAAAAAAGATAATCTTGGCTATGTATTAGACTATGTCAGATAAAGCTAAAAGTAGAGGTTGTGGTACAGCTACAGTTCAATAGTTATTTATTATTAACGAGGTGTATTCAAAACTCTAAGCTAGCTGTATTCCGCAATATTTTATTTAACAGCAATAATTCAGTAAGTCTCTGAATTTAATTGCCCCTGCCTTCACCGCTATTTTACACTTTCAGTAATCGCAAACCACACTGCTTTTTTCATATTTTTATAAACTCCTTCAAGTCAAAGTCAAACTTATCACAAAAATAAAAATTTACTTTGTTAATTGTTCCAAATTGCAGACATGTCACCCTTCTTTTTCTTTAAAATACAAAACATATAATTTTTTTTAAAATAATTCACACGTGTCAGCATATGTGGTTGGAGGGCTGGGTGTTGTCATTGTTATCCTCACTTAAGCATAAGAGAAAAATTAAATTTAGCTTTATTTATGGTATATTCATAATTTAGAATAATTGTGTTATGTAAAAAAGTCTACAATAATTTGATTGGCTTAATATGGTTGAAACCAAAGAAAAGCATGATAAGCTAATTGTCAAAATTAAACGCGGCAAGAAAACTTAAGGACCATGTACGTTTGATTTTTCCGTAAGCATAAATATATTAGTAAGAATTTTGATAAAACAAGGGTTACTAGTATTGATATTTAGTCATAATAGATTGAATGCATCGTGACCCACATGTTCCTGTACCAGCGTTACTAGTATTGATATTTAGTCATAATAGATTGAATGCATCGTGACCATGTCGATGTTCCTCACATTCACATTATCCCCCACCATACACGAACGCACGCGTACGTACGTCTTGTATTCTCGATCATTGATGGTGATTTAACAGGCTATATGACATGTTGAAGATCATGGTGTCTCCCACATGATTCAACGCATGATGACTTTTTCTGCATTTTTGTGGTTGACGATAATGTGCAGCTTTGGCAATTGGAGACGCTGTTGCTACAAAAGGACACGTATTTTAACTACAGTCAAGCGCTGAGTTACACCAGCCAGGCGTTGAGTCAGAACCTTCAAGGGCTGAGAAAGAAAAGCTCAATAAGAAGGTGGAGCACAAACTTGTTATACTATTTGCAAGAGAATTGGAGACGACTCTGGATTTTGACATTGTGGATAATGATAATGATTGGGCTGTTCGCATGGAAGTTCTATCAGTACACGAACAAGGATGCGTTCGAAGCGATGGGTTATTGTCTCCCTACAGCCAAGGGTGCGGCTGAGACCCTTAAGTTCAACATGGCTCTCATTCTCTTGCCCGTGTGTAGAAACACAATCACTTGGCTCAGATCCACCAAGCTGGCTTACTTTATACCTTTTGACGACAATATCAATTTTCACAAGGTACACATCATCAACCTTGTCGTTTTTAATTAGCCTTTAATGTTGCTTGGTTTATACGTTATCTATTTTGAAGCCCATTCCGGATTCTCCCCCCCGGGGGGACTTCATGTGTAAAGTCAACAACGATTGACTTTAAACAACGATTGATCTCCACTATTAATAAAAAAGGTCATTCATTTCTGCAACTTTTGCTCGTTTTCACAATAATGGTAACGACTACACTGATGACATGATCTATACGTGTTGCTTAATTAATATACTTTTCTTATAATGTAAGCAAATGTATTTTCAGCTAGGTAGAACATAATTCACTTTAAAGTCGTCAAAACTAAAAACAGTGACTTCTTAAAAACTTACGGGTATGTTTTTAGTTTATTTTAAAAAAAATTTGAAAAGTGCTTTGATGTAATATAAAGGTAAATTCTGTTTTTCTTTTTTTTTTTTGGTTTCAAATTGGGTGGGAAGGAAGTTCCTTTAATCTATCTTGTGCGGTTTAACAAATAAGAAATACGGGCTTTTTTAAAGGCATTAAAAGAATTTGGAGAAATTCTGGCATTAAAAGAATTTGGAGAAATTTTGTTAAAAAACACTTGGGCTTCTCACTTGCTAAAAGATACATGTTAATTTTATATATGGGATTAAATGTACTTTTTTCAACTTAATTTGGAGAAAATTTCGTCCTTTTAAAAGTGTTTTGTGTTTTGAACTGTTTATTAATATTTTTGTTTTTAAGAGTATTTAAGCCATATTTTTCGTTAAAATGAGAAAAGAAGCAAACTGTGCTAAAATGTTCAGGGAGATTTTTTTTTTGCTTTAAATAAATTGATCACTAGACAAACCATTCTTTTTTTTTTTTGGGTACTAGGCAATTCATTCATATGCGGTCTCCATCTGCCGATATATAGTTTATTTTTAAACCTAGTAGTCCACAAGGTTGTCCTTGAATATTTCAAAATCAAATTGGTACAAACTCGATTTTAGCTTGCGGATGAATATCTTTGGAATTGATATAAAACCAAACAATGAACCAATCCCATATTTTAGTACTAGTTGTTTTCTGTATTCCCATTCCCAAACCTTATGTCCCCACATGTTCACACTCTTGACTCTTCCTTCCGGACTCTAAAGTTGGTCTTCCCTAATTTACAAAAGTGCCCAGTTATGTTATTTACGAGTGATTATAGTTGTCGTAATAATAATGATGACAGTAATACCACTAACAATAGATAGGGCTCGTTCTTTGAGCACCCCCAAGAAAATAAGCTTGGCTTTTTTCTCTAGCACTGCCATAGGTAGGCAATTGACAGAAACTTTAATCTCAAACTACCTTTCACATCAAAAGCAGGAGTATTCTCAATTTTTTATTGACTTTACTGCAGACCCTATGAGCCTGTTTGGCAAAAGTTTTCACTATTTACTGGGTTTTACTATTCATCACTTTTTCTAAAAAAAAAAAAAACATTCTCACTTTTTATATCACATCAACCACTTTTTAACAACTTTTTTTCATTTTTTATTATTATTAAAATAAAAAATTCATTAAAAAACAAAAATTTTCACTTTTCCATACAAAAAATTTACAATATTCCCCCTACTTTATATCATATCAAAAGTCAAACAACCCACTATTCACAACCCACTACCTTTGACAAACACCTCCTATGACTTATTGCCATTGGAACACGATTCCATACACAAATGTTGTCTGTGTTCGACTACAATTACTACGACAATTCTAGTTACGTGCGTGCTGTGATTTTTAATTAGAATTACTATGACAATATAAATTTAGATGATTTCATATCTGGCCTGGGTCCTAAAAACTTAAGTTTCTCAATTAATATATATGATAGATTGTGCCATGTCTGGGTTAAATGGATGGGAAGGATGACAACAGATCATATTGTAACTTGGATGTCTTTTTCATTCTCAAACGTTTGGCTAAGCAGCCTTCAAGTATCATGAGATCGCAGTGGAGTACTGTTAACTGCAAGAATGACAGTTAATCTATAGAGGTCCTGAATTTCAATATTTTGAAAACCTCGGCTAACTAAACTTAGATCTTGTTAGAATACTTGATGTATGAACTACCCTAAATGCATTTTCACGTTTCTTTCTGTAAACTGCTCCGTGCAGACCATTGCTGCAGCCATTGTAATCGGTATCATTCTCCATGCTGGAGACCACCTCGCGTGTGATTTTCCAAGGCTTGTACACTTGTCTGAGGAAAAATATAAAACAATTTTTTTAGATCGTGATTTCGGGGAATATAAACCCAGTTACATGGACCTGGTTAATGGGAAAGGGAAAGAAGGGGTGACTGGAATTCTAATGGTGATATTAATGGCGGTTGCATTTATACTTGCAACACGATGGTTCAGACGGAGTCTTATTAAGTTGCCCAAGCCCTTTGATAGGCTCACTGGTTTCAATGCCTTCTGGTATTCGCACCACCTATTTGTCATTGTCTATGTCTTGCTCATCATCCATGGCACATTCCTCTATCTTGTGCACGAGTGGTATGAAAAGACGGTATATATTTTATATCTTTTTCAAGCGATATTTATATCTTCAACCACAATAATGTTACTTATCCTGAGAAGAGTTAGCTGACACATTGAGTTCATGCATGCATGCATACAGACATGGATGTATGTTGCCGTTCCAGTTTTACTATATGCTGGAGAAAGGACCCTGAGGTTCTTTCGGTCTGGCTCCCATGCTGTCCGTCTTCTGAAGGTGAGAATAAATTTTACTAACCACATCTGCCATTTATTTTACTGCACACCTAAGTTGCTTATATGCCTGATTGAAGCATAAGTGTGTACCCTGTATGGAACTCACTCAATTTGAACTAGTGCCTTCTATTTGGATTGCATACTCTCTAGGTGTTTTCTCACCTTTATTCATGGCTGGCTCTCTTTAACTTTTGATTTTACCTTGAATTGTAAAATGTGTAGGTTGCCATCTATCCCGGAAACGTTCTTACATTGCAAATGTCGAAGCCACCCCAGTTTAAGTACAAGAGTGGACAATACATGTTTGTCCAATGTCCGGCTATTTCTCCATTTGAGTGGTAAGTCACCACAGCTTTCCCTAATCACGTAACATATACTTTGGAGAATATTTCAGCAATTTACCACAGCAGTTACTTGTTTAAGTATTAATTAAATGATTAAATTTGCCATTTTCTAGAAGTTTAAACTATTGAAATAATTGTTAATTTAACATGGTATCAAAGTCAAAAGGCCTAAATTCAAACTTTGTCTTCGTCATTTACCTCTCATTTCAATTAGATATTTCATGTGTTAGGTTTTAGCTATTAAAGATGAATTTGAGTTCACACGTTAGGGAGATTGTTAAAGTATTAATTAAATGATTAAATTTACTATTTTCTATAAATTTAAGCTATTGGGGTATGTGTTAATTTAACATTGCTAATATCGTAATATTTTGGCAAAGCTATATCCCATTACTTCTGGGTTTGGGGGGGGGGAAGCTAATGAATGTGGCTACCCCAACTCTCAACGATCCATATGCTCGCACATATTATACGATGCTTAATGACCATTCTTTTAGTCATAGTTTGAAAGCTGTGTGTGAGAATATATGCTGAATGCTGAGCAGTTTATGAAATTCAAAGACTTCTGATGAATACTGGATCATACAATTCTCAATCTGGTCTACACTATGGTAATTGAACTGTGGCTATTCCAATTGATAATTATTATGCTGCCTGCAGATGCTATATTCCTGGCTTCTTGCCTAGAAATATAATTTATACTTAGAAAGTTAAGAAGTTCAGATAGTTTGAATGCTTCAGATATATTTTTAGACCATGAATATCTGAAGGATTGAATTAACAAAACGCAAGAATACCTCCTCGCTCTGTGTGCAATTTCTCTTGATCCTTTATGGTAATATGCCATGATTTATGTATCCCAGGCATCCATTTTCCATTACCTCCGCACCTGGAGACGACTACCTTAGTGTTCACATAAGGCAGCTAGGTGATTGGACACAAGAGCTTAAGAGGGTATTCTCTGAAGCCTGTGAAACTCCGGTGGCCGGAAAGAGTGGGCTTCTCAGGGCTGATGAAACAACCAAGAAAAGGTACGTTTTTGTACTGCTTTCTAATGTAATCCTCCTTAATCATTAGCATTTAGTGATACATTATTTAATATGTGAAATTCCTGTCTGGAGATAACAGTTTGCCGAAGCTCTTAATAGATGGACCTTATGGTGCCCCGGCACAAGACTACCGGAAGTATGATGTCCTGCTACTCGTTGGTTTGGGGATTGGAGCAACACCTTTTATCAGTATTCTAAAAGATTTGCTCAACAACATTATCAAAATGGAGGAGGAGGCAGTAAGTAACTTGTTCTATTTTGCCAGCCACTAAAGATATTAACTTCTAACTTGCAAATACTTACATGTACTCATTAGTTAATCTGTTCTAATTTTCATTGACTTCTTCCAATGCCCTTCGATTAAAAGAGTATTGTGTCATGCAAATTAACAATTCAGTTTCTTTGTGCTCAGGATTCAATCTTAGATGTCAGCGGAATATCAGACCTAAGTACCAGAAGTACAGATTCTTTATCGGCCAATAGGATCAGTCCAAGGCGGAAAAAAATTCTGAAGACCACTAATGCTTACTTCTACTGGGTGACTAGGGAGCAAGGCTCGTTTGATTGGTTTAAAGGGGTCATGAATGAAGTTGCTGATCTTGATCAAAGGGTAAAAACGAATGTTTCTTTGGCATCACCTGCATTC
The DNA here is from genome assembly GCA_900184695.1 of Betula pendula. Taxonomy (NCBI): domain Eukaryota; kingdom Viridiplantae; phylum Streptophyta; class Magnoliopsida; order Fagales; family Betulaceae; genus Betula; species Betula pendula. The sequence continues at coordinate 22,562 of FXXK01000171.1, read as the reverse complement.
TTTTTTTGAAATTTCCCCGAGTTTGGTGACAATAACTTGTCAATTTGGACTTTAATCAGGGTGTCATTGAGATGCACAACTACCTGACTAGTGTGTATGAGGAAGGAGACGCCCGATCAGCCCTCATTACTATGGTGCAAGCACTCAACCATGCCAAGAATGGGGTGGACATTGTTTCTGGCACTAGGGTAAGCTCTTTAATAATTACCATTCTCATACTCATACTGTACTTGACACCATTCATCATTCATGCCATCTTAACCAAACCCTTGGGCGTGCTGCTGTATTCAAATGATCTCATAACTGACGAATGTAACAACCTATGACAACCTTAGCGCGTTTTTCTAACTGTTATGTTAAAGTCAACTTATTTTAAAAGTTTTAGTCGATAGGATGACGAATTTAATTTTTTAAATTAATACTTTAACAATTTCTGTTTCAGGTTCGAACACATTTTGCAAGGCCTAACTGGAAGAAAGTTTTCTCCAAGTTATGTTCCAAGCACTGTGCTGCAAGAATTGGTGAGATAAATCTCCATGAGCCCATTAAAAAAATATACACAGATTCAGCTTTCTTCTAATTAATGCTAACATTGTGGTTTTGGTGAATTGGATCAGGGGTATTCTACTGTGGGGCACCGGTTTTGGCTAAAGAACTCAACAAGCTCTGCTATGAGTTCAATCAAAGAGGTCTAACCAAGTTTGAATTCCACAAGGAGCATTTCTAGAAGACTCTATGGGGTGCGTATATACTCCTGTTTACTTCCTCTCACTCCACCATTCAGATCCATTTTTTAATAAAAATTGAATCATTGTACAGTCGTAGGTGGAAAGGAGGAAAAAAAAGGGTGAAAATCGAAAAGCATATAGGGTATTATTTTTTTTGGTGTAGAATATAAAACAATATTCTAGTTGATAATAGATTGAAATTGTTAATGCTCCACCGGCTCCACCTGCACATATGGCGACAGATAGGAAGCCATAGGTGGCAGATGATGTGGAGCAATATTATAGTGCGGTACAGCTACTAAAGAGTAGTTGAACAAATGAATGATGTGAACGAGCAAGCACGCTAGAGACTTTGTAGATGATGGGTAGAAGAGGACAGTTTTGGAATGGGAGAAACTGAGGTAGGTTTGTGGGACTGTCTGGAGGTGGTGGGATCCGTATGGCGTGGCGTGTCTGTTGACCTTTTCCCAATTTTTTTTCTTCATTTTGTCCCCACCAGCGAATCCTTCTAGAAACGTGGACACTGACAACGATGTCCACAGGTTTGGTTCTTAGAATGAGGAAATCATGTATAAAATAATCACCTTCATATTTTTGTCTTATACTAGAGAGAATTATTGTTAGTTTATCATGGTATATCAATCTGTAATGAATGAAATTTATATTGGTTACACATGCTCTTCGATGTCTTTTTTTTTTTAAAGAAAAAAAAAAACTTTACTTAAACCCACGAATTTTCATCACTTTTGTAATTATCTCTAAAGTCTCAAAACTTTCAATTAGTGTATCGAATTTTTAATTTTTTGTAATCTTATATCTCTGATAAGATTTTCCGTTAAATTCTAATTGAAGCCTTCGAAATTTTCAAAATACTCTTGGTTTTTTTTTTCCTAACAAAATAATTATTTAATTTAGGTAATTTTGTAATTTAATAAATTTTATAGGAGTATAAAGATCATTTACTATTTAACCATCTAATTTAACCCAAAATCTTAACAGTAAGGATGAAATTGTAAAAAATTGAGAGTTTGATACACTAAATTGAAGGTTTTTGAACTTTGGGAGATAATTGTAAAAGTGATGAAAATTCAGGGGGTTAAGTGAAGTTATTTCCGTTTTTTTTTTTTTAATGATTGAGAACGTATGTAAGGTAAGGTCACTTCGTATACTTACTACTGGTTTGATGTCTTCTTTGTCAATGAGTTTATGGGTTGAACCTGTACCACCTTGTTCTTACCCATGGATTTTAAGGCGGAGGATGTGAATGAATATCAGTCATAGTAGTTCAAGGGAATGAGTGTGCAGTATATAACATATTTTATTGGAATTATAATAAGAATTATATTATACACCACACTTTTATCATACTTTGGTTGATATGGCATTGTTAATTAGTCCTTTGTTTTTTTTTTTTTACATAGCAAAGGCTGATCCAAAGGCTAATTCATAATGTCACATTAGCAAAGTTAAGGGAAAATTTCACTTACGCCTCTCAAAATTTCACTCATTTTAACATACCCTTCATGAACTGTTCTTGCTCTTACTTTGGCCCCTCGTACTTTCAACATATTTTATTTAACACACCTCCATTTGTTTTCACTGTTAAATTCTGTTAAAATTCACAAGATACTTCGGTATTTTTTTTTTAAAAAAAAAAAAATCTAAAATGATGGGTATTTCGAGAATTTTTGCATTCCTCCGTTAGGATTTAACGGAAATTTCTAACGGAGGGGAGTTAAATGATATATGTTGAAAGTATGAGGGGATAATGTGAGAACAAAAAAAATTTAGGAGGTGTATGTCAAAATGGGTGGAAGTTTGAGGGGCTTAAGTGAAGTTTTTCTCAAAGTTAAATAAAAATGTGATTTTTAGTATTTCTCTTATAATGTATTTATACAGTATGTATTGTATTATAATAATATAAATGTAATATAATGTCAAAGGTGAAGGATATTTTAATTATTCAACAAACTACATTTTTGAATAAACAATTAGATTTCATTAATTGATCATGTAAATAGAGTAGATTGCTCTAACAAAATATCACAAATCTATATTGAAATTTCTTCCAACTAAGGATCGCAAATGACGTGTTTAACTGCAGTTTTAGCTAAGCCATGAGCTGCAAAATTAGCCTCTCAGAGGGAATGAACGATTTGGCAACTAGAAAGAGAAGCAATAATCATTTGAGCATCTACTACTATTTGACCAAATCTGTAGATACTTCGGCCTTGAAAATTCACAACATTTACCACTTGAAGCACATTTTCCTCCAAAATAATATTTTGCATACCTAGATATATGCTAAATTCAACTACTTGGAATGCTGCCAAGGCCTCTGCTACATTTGGTTCTAAATTCCCGAGTTTAATACGACTTCTAGTGGCAACGACATCCCAATTTACCTTATATTTGCCTTCGGGAGGGGGGTTTCCACCTTACAAGATGTCCACCTATCTCCTCCGAAACTCGTCCCACGTCTTTGAAATTTGCCTTCTTGAGTTCTGCATCTGACTCGATAGCTCCCTGTAACAAAGTATTGTGGTGGAGGAATTACCCATCATGAACCATTGAGTTTTGACGGACCTATATTCTCTTTGATATTCCTACAAACAACTCAAACTCTGCCATACCACACCTTCTAAACATCTCCTCCACGACCTGAAGAAAATCAAAACCACTAAAGTTGCATTTTTGAAAAATTTTGCTACTCGCACCCCATACATTTGTCGTTGATGGACAATTCCATAAAATATGGACCAAACTTTTACTCTCCAACTTGCAAATGGGACAAGCACGGCTCATGACTATACCCCTAGTTGAAAGAAGGTTATAGCACGTATGCCACTGAAACATCTTCACTGCATTAGGCACATTCACTTTCCAAATTATCCGCCAAATTTCACTCGTAGACTGTTGAATTGAACACTCTTCCCTGAAGGAGTCTTGCCTTTCCTTTTCCATGTGATAAGCACTGCAAATCGAAAATTCTGTTGTTGTTGTACCCCGCCAAATTAAAGCTTCTTTATGATTATTGTAACTTCCTAGAATCTTGTTGATAACCTTTCCTTCAGCTTGTGTAAATATTTTCTCTAGCAAATCCCTGTCGCACCATTTCGTATTTTGATCAATCAGTTCTTGTACTTTCACATTAGCCCCCAAAAACTAGACAGGTTTGTATTTTGATCAATTAGTTTATGTACTTTCACATTAGCTCTCAAAAACTAGACAGTCACACTAAACAGGTGACTGGACAGAAAAAGTTGTTAGTGCAAATAGCCATAGATCCTCCTATATTTTGACATTGGTGTCATGGTAAGATGTGTAAACTCTTAATTTTTATTTTTATTTTGAACATGCTAAAGCTTTTACACAAACCCTTTTTTTTTTTTTTGAGCAAAAAGGCAAGAAAGGGTAACCAACCGGGACTACTCTAAGCACTTGCCAGCTGAGAATTGAATTTTCAACAATGTTGGCCCAACGTTGTCCTAGGTTGGGAATTGGATTTCCATAATCTTTAAACAAGAACAACCATCAAATTACTTTCATAAAATAAATAAATAAACAGAATTTGATCTAATCATATGGGGCTGTGGAAATTAACAAATTGACGGATATTAAGCATATCCAAAAGTAATATTCATCAAATCTGAGAACTTAATTTCAGTCCTGAAAAAAAAAAAAAAATCCTGTTAACTAAATTAGAAAGCTTGGGGAACGCCCTACTCCAACGAAGGGAGATTATACGGGCTTTTCTATAAGTTCCTTTTGGGAAAGATGGAGGCTCTAATTAAAGGCCTTGTGTCTTTCTTTTTTGCCCATTGGGCCTACAATATAGGGCATTGAACTTGAGCTACCTATTACTATAAACTACTAAAATAGGCAACTTCTTATATCGGTGTTGTGCAAAAAATAAAATAAAAATTAGGGTTATATTTGATATGTGGAATTATTAGTCTTTATTAAGAATAGAATGAATGAAATAAATTAACTTTTGAATAACTCTTCCGACAGTCATGTGTAAATGTTTATTTTTTCAATTGAGGGAATAGACATTTCTCTTAAATTTGAAATGAATGTCTATTCTTTCAATTCAAAGGTTAATCTTAGGGGTGAGAGTCGGGACCGAAAATAGTTTTTTCACGTTTTGCTAAGCCACAGGCAATAATGTCGAAAATTATACCGACTTTACCGACCAATCGCCTCTTTCGCCTATCAACATTATCAACTTTGTTGGTAATTGGTGGTTAGAAATGTCGGTTGGGCTGGGCCAAAATTTCTGGTTCGGTTAGATTGGCCCATGCGCTTTTTGGGCCGATTTTTAGATTATGGCCTTGCGGCCTATGCTTTTTTGGGTCAAAAAATAGGTTTTGGACCTTCAATCTTTTACATTTTCAGTAGTTTTAATTTTAAATGATTTGGGCCACTAGGCCAGTTCCAAAAATGCCCAAATTTGATCATTTTCAAAAAATGTGGATATTTTTAAAAATGTAGCTCAAACCGGCGTTGTTTTGAGAATGGTAAAACTGTAGAAGAAGAAATTTATCAAAACGACGTCATTTCAATACACGTTAAAAAGTTGGTCGGTAGGCGGTCGGAGAAACCAGTGTTTTGCCTACCGACCGCAAAATGTCGGAACAAAAATTTTTTTTCCACCTACCGTCCGTCAGTTGGGCGGTGTCGGTCGAAATACGGTCGGAATATGGTATGTGGTGAATCTGTCCAGGCCTAACTAATTCATTTCACTTATTTCATTTTTAATAAAGGCTATACTTTATAATAGTCATCTCGTGTATCAAATGTATCATAAAAGTCTATTTTAGATATGTTAGGAAATTTAAAAAGAATTTTTAATACTTAAAAGGATTGTAATAAATAAAAAGTTAGTCTGTTTGATAAAAAAATATAAATTTTAAAGTATTTTTTTGACTATTTTTTACTCTAAAATGGCCAAACCGCACTTTAAAAAAAAAAGCTTCAAAATGAACATTTTTCTAGAAAGCTCTTTTTCCCCGGTCAAAAATTGTCACCTTTAGTCCAAGGTTAGAACAAGCTAAAGGCCAAACTGCTTTTCAAAACGGCATTCCTCAACTAAAGCGCCGCAGAATTGATCATAAGTTAGTTGGGCCATCATGGGCTTCTTTTGGGTGACCTGTATCAAGTTATATATATATATAATTTCTGCATTTTGATCATAAAGAACTATGGGATTATAAATATAATGAGAAATGCTACACACTCTTATTTTTTCACACCCATTTGCACGCACCTTTATTTGGCTTTTGAACAACTATTGAATTTGAGATAAATTTTTGGAAAAAAATATGAAATTGGTCTTTATAGTTGGCCTAAATTACAGATCACTTCTAATGATATAGGAAAAAACCCAAAGGTCTTTGTGGTTGACCAAAATAACAAACCACTATTTGAAGCAAATTTTCGTCAGTCATTTTAACAGAAACAGTTAATTTACCACATCAGACCAATAAGAAATCACATGTGTTCCTATTGGTCTGATGTGAAAAATTAACGGTTTTTATTAAAATAACTGACGAAAATTTGCTTTAGGGAGTGATTTGTTATTTTGGCCAACCACATGGACCTCTGAATTTTTTTTTATACCATAGGGAGTGATTTGTAATTTAGGCCAACAACATGGACTAATTATATATTTTTTCCTAAATTTTTATTGAGATTTTAATATAATGGTGTTTTAAAAACTACCTAAAAGTGTGCAAATAGATGTGAAACAGTATGAATGTATGTAACATTACTCAAATACTATTGAATTTCAGAAAATGCCTAGTTTTTTAAATACTAGATTATTCCCAAAACAAGGGAGGGTTTGTTTTTATTTTATTTTTCTAAATCTGTGGAGCTATTTTTTATTTTTAATTTGTTTCAAAAAAAATTATGATTTTATTTTTGTAGGTAAAATCAAACTTTTACCCCTTTAATTTTTTAATTTTTAATTTGGTCCCCATATCCAAAATCCTTGTTCCACACTTTTTCTCGTTACACTATATTTAGAAAAAATAATTAAAATGAGTAATTCTATTTAATAAACGATTATACAATCATTAGGACAATTGAAATAATATTTAATAATTAAATTTTATTGTCATACCATTTCTAATGATCTCATAGTGGTATAGTCGGTATAGAGTGTATGGCATCATTTGTCAAATAACTTTTGAAATTTTTCCTTAAAATGTCAACTCTTTTCTACGCATTATCAAACAACATTTTTTTAACAAAAAATTTGGAAAAAATTTTATTTTATCATGTCTTTTCTTTCATCATTTTTTCAATCATACTAAACTTTAAAAAGTATCAATTTAAGATTACTATATTTTAGAAGCTTGTAATGTCAGTTATTCTATTCAAATTGATAAGTGAAATCCTTAAAATAGCACTAAAATGTTTATAAAATTAAAAAAAAAATATCTTGATTTAATAATAAAAAATTTAAAACGAAAACGAAAATGACATGAATATTTTAGAGATTTAACATTGAATTTGTATTTTTAAAAAATGATAACTCCAATTTAATACTTTTTAAAGTTTAATAATATGATGATAAAATTGATAAATAAAAAAAATGAGGACAATTAAGTGAAGTTTTCTACTTATATTTCTAAAAAAGTTGTTTACCTTCAGAACACCTGATAATTTTCACACCGACACGGAAGGATAGAGCTGAACGTCCGTCCCGGCGTCCGGAAGTCCTCACACATGTGACGACATTCAGACAACGAAAAAAAAAAAAAAATTGGTCTTAAAACGAACGCTATACGGTAGCACGACCCGACACGGAAACATTAAGATTTCCGAAACTTTTGCCGCTGACAGCTGGACTTCACTCACTAACCCTTTATAATTCTACGCGGTCTATTATTTTATTGGCTTAATTATCACGCTGTTTATCAGATACTTAGTTCATAAGAATCATACGCTATATATATATTTAAAAACGCCCCGCACTTTTTCAGGCCCTAACGCTCCAAGAAACGTAACCCACCGAAAAACCCTCCCAACTCATCAGCCTTTCCAATCTCAAAGAATGAAACAACAACTTCACGCAGACCGTTTGTCGCCGGCCGGTCGGAGAGCCGACTTAGAGCTTTCCACGTTCAAACATGGAGAGTACAGCCGGCCGGGGCCGGCGCCGAGGAGTGGGAAATGCTTCGTATGCGTTCTTGCCGGATTTGTCGTGCTGAGCGTCGTCGTTTTAGCGTTTGCAGTAACGGTGTTGCGTATCAAGAGCCCGGACGTTAAACTAACGTCCGTCACAGTGAAGAACCTAAGGTACGGCAACTCACCGTCTCCTTCGTTTAACGGAACGTTAGTTGCGGAAATGAGTATCAAGAATACGAATTTTGGCTACTTCGAATTTGAGAGTGGCGTTGTGGATGTGCAATATGACGGCGTGAGTGTTGGGAAGAGGAAAATAGGACGCGGAGTTGCGAATGGTAAGGAGACGAAGAAGATGAATGTGACGGTGGATGTGACGGCGTCAAAGGTGTCGGAAATGGATAGAAATTCGGGGATTTTAGAGCTGAGAAGCTATGCAAAGTTGAGAGGTAGAGTTTGCTCGCTGAAGATTATAAAGAAGATGAAGACTGCTGAAATGAATTGCACCATCACCATTAATTTGAATAGCGCCACGATCAACGACTTAATATGCCAATAATGTAACCGTTTTGGGGATTTTTTTTTTTTTTTTTTTGGTGGGGGGTGGTGGGGTGGGGATTGTTTTCTTTTATTCATTTATATGTATCATCAAAATTGAGAAAGAAATTAATATACGTTTGGGCACATTCTTTCATGACCGTACGTCCAACATTTTTGTATTTCTAATATTTAAAATTAAGGTAATGCAAAATGATTATTTTTTAAAATTTTTTTTTTTGAAAAAAAATGAAATGAATAGAATGAATTAGTTTTGTAATAGCTATTCTCATAGTCATTTCTTTAATTGTGAGAATAGTCATTCATCTTAATTAAAAAAATAATCATTTTCTTATGATTATCGAAATGAATATTCTAATACTAATTCATTTTATTCTTTTTATTATTAATAAAGAATATTTATTAAAATAGTCATTTTGCGTACCACACATGTCATAATTGTTATGTGATGACAAGCACCTTTTTATTTCACTCTTTTTTTTTTTTAGTTTTTGGTTCATTGAGTCAAGTCCCTTACCAGATTCTTATAATAGGGGGTTAACTAATGCCATTTGGACTGACCAAAATATTTGGGTATTAATTAAAATTGTTACTATAATATTATTTTATAAATCAATGTGACAATTTGTAATTGATTAAATGATTAAGCTTATTAAGTAAGCAAACTTTGTAAACTTTTTAATGTAGTTTAATTAGCATATTAAATTCAATCGGTCCATGGGTTCCATCGTTAATGCCCCCCGCAAATTAAAGTGTTTGGCAGTAGCTTGAAAGAGGTCCAAGTGAATTGGAACTGTGTGAACCATGCTGAGTTTTTAATTACTGAGTGAAAGAGGTCCAAGTGAACTGTTCTTTTCATTTTATGTGGAAACAAAATTATAGAACGTGTGTTGTTTGGGAGTAAGTGTTTGTTTTAAAAATTGATGTTCGAAAATGTAGAAAAGTATGTGTTTTTAAATTAAGGACACGATTTTAAAGATTAAACTATGATTTTAAAAGCTAAATAACAACTTTATCAAATCTGTAATTGTATTTTTAAAAATCGTAGTTTCAAACTGCATGTTACTTAATCACTATTTTTGATAAATTTTAGGTCGGATATCTAAATGGACCCAATATGACCTGGCAAAATCACCAAAACTTGAAATTGCAAAAACTTTGATTTGGCCATTTGCCGACATGATGTTTTAGATTAATGCTAAATGTTAACCTATATCTTTTTGTATTCTCTTGAAATTGATGTGTCATTTACATTATTATTATAATAAAATTTAATAATAATTTATCACAAAATTAATAATAATATTAAATATTACTTCAATTTATAGAAAACATGAAAAAAATATAATCAAAATAACATGTAGCATTACTCGTTGTTTATATGCTTGGGATTAAGCTAGAATAATTTTCATATGAAAAATAATCGGCCGTACGTACACGCATGGGTGTAAAGCTAGCAATATAGCTGTACTACTATTATTACATAGATTGTAACCAAGACAGAATGCCAAATGGCATCCTATCACAAATAATTATACTATTATAGTTAGGGTCTCTCCTAAATCAATTCTAAGGGACGGCTGCAAGGGGAAGCAATTAAAGCAATTAAAGCAATTAATTTTCCAAGGCTTCTCAAGAAGAGGGGATGAAAGCAATTAAAGCAATTAATTAACAACGTAAGATGTCAATTCTGCCTTGCTCAGCAGCATCAATGAAATGAAAAGGGTCCAATTAGTAAAAATTGTTTAAAATATATTAAAATGATAATTTTACTTTTCAATTTACAATAACTAAATCTTATTTATTTTATTTGAATCGAAAATAATCCTTTTTGGCTCATAAGCTTCTACGTGCTTTTTAAATGGTCTATTATTACCTGCTTCCGTACTATATTTTGGGATAATAAATAAAATTCCTCCATGCATGATCACCATTTCAAAAAGAACCTCCAACTCAACCTTCAAACTTCAAAGGCGGCCGCTTTATCACCCGGGACTGACCCACAGAGGCTGTATAATTCAACGCGGTTGTTAAAAAATTCGTGCTATATATATCATACTCCTCCAACACCATTTTCTCAGCACTTACAAAAATGGCCGAAGATCTTCCTTTTACGCCAAGCAAGATGTATCCGCGAAGCGATGAAGAGATTGCCACGTTCAAAGCACTAAAAAAGGAACGAAGTGGTAAATGTTTTATTTACGTTTTTGCCACTATTGTCATCCTGAGCATCATCGTACTAGTCTTTTCCTTGATCGTGTTGCGTGTTAAGATTCCCGATCTCAAATTACGGTCGGTGACGGTGAAAACTCTGACTGCACAATCACCTTCGTTTAATGCAACTTTGGTCGCCGTGGTGACTGTTAAGAACAAAAACTTTGGCACGTTTGAATTTGACAACACCACGTTGAGTGTGCTGTACGGTGGCGTGAAGGTGGGTGATAGAAACATACGTCACGGGCGGGTGAAAGCGAGAGAGACAAAGGAGATGAATTTTACAGTTGAGGTGAGATCTAAGAACGTTAGCGGCGGCGATGTTGAAGGAGGGACGCCGATCAAACTAAGCAGCTATGCGAAGCTGAGTGGTAGAGTGAATTTGATGAATATTGTAAAGATGAGGAAGAGTACGGAAATGAATTGCACAATGATTCTTGATTTGAAAAGCCGTGTATTCAAGGATATTCGATGCTAGCTACTAATTAATGAAATTTCTTTGTGGGTTATTTTTCTTTTGTAATATTGTTTAATTATTTTGAAATTCAGATTTATTTGTAAGAGTTGGTATTGCTCTGTAGTTAAGCAACTTAATTTTTTTTCCCCGGCCAATAAATTGCTTGATGATATCTCTACTTCATGATGATACAAGCACCGATTCAAAGGCTGATATATATTAATTTCTTGTTCTATATGTTTCTACAAGAATTTGTTTCATTAACGTCAAGCTTATTAGCGGCAACCCCAAAGTCGCGGTTAATAATACATCATTAGTGGCAACGCTATATTGTCGCCGCTAATACAAATATATACAGTGTCGACTTTTTTCGTTAACGCTTTTAACTAGGTGGAAATTTTTTACAAAGTGCAGGCTGTTGTGCGAACCCATTAGTGACAACATTTTATCATTAGCGGCGACCTATATTGACACTAATAATCAACTATATGTGTCGACTCAATTGACGTTACTACAAATGTTTGTTTTAAATTTTTTAAAAGACAAATTAAAATAAAAAGATATTAGCAGTTAAGATTGCCTCTGATAATGGATAGATAGCGGCAACAACTATGGTCGCTGCTATTTATCATAATTTTTTTTTTTTAAAAAAAAAAAAAAAATCAGATAGAGTGAGCTTCATGAGCTCCTTGAAATTTGTGTTAATTTTGTTAAATTCAATTAAAATCCTTATGGTCAGTCGTTTTAATTAAACACATGCAGCTAACAGAATTGAATTCTCAGTAAGCCAATGAGCTTTTGTTACGTAGAGAATATAGCTTCTTTGATGTGTTTATATATATTTAATGACACTAAGATCAAATATATTGCTTCTTTGGTGACATCTCCCGTTCATGATGATTCGTGCACCTTAAAGTTTCTTGCCTGCTCAAGATATGGTTAATTAATAGCCTAATTATTAAACATCTAGGAAAACTGAGCTTCATAATGTCTTTGAAATTTGACTAAAGTTCGTTAAATTCAATTAAAATCTCATTGGCCTGACAAAAAAGTTACAAGTCTAGGAAAGTTATTGGCAGTCGCTTTAGAACACAGTCAATTGAATTGAATGATCAGAGACCCAATGATCAGCTTTTGTTACGTAGAGATTTAAATATATGTTATTTGATATTGTTAATGCGGATTTTTGCAAGATCGGATTGGGCAATATGAACATACAAAACAAGGAAAAGCACTGTTGAATCAGATAATTCTCAAGAAATATCTGATAATGATAAAGCTGGAGATAAATTAGATAAAATATACCAAGTGTCGACAGAAGATCATTCACAATAGAATATATATATATTTTATCTTATATTGGTTGTTGTATATGATAAGGATCAGTGGTCTATATCATGTAAATGTGATAAACTCAAGAGTGTTGTAGTGTGTTACAAATATTATTATTTTAAGTCGTTTGATCATTAAGACTTTGCACAAGCATTGGTTTTTTTTTTATTGTTCAATCATTAATTTGTTTTACAAGCCATTGACTTTTTTTTACCGTTGTTATTTCATACATTGAAGACCAAGCCTTTAACGCATGGTCATGGGCTTTAAATATCATATTAGTTTTATGGCCATTTGTCTTTATAACGTAGTCATGACTAGGAATGTAAATAAATTAGTCTGTTCAACAGTCTACTCGATACTCATTCAGTAAAATTTGATCTAAGTTCGAGCTCGGTACTGTACAAACTCATTCGTTACTGTAGAAATCTACTCAATTAGTAAATGATACATACCCGACTCGCTCGACAGAACTCGATAGGGGCTCACGAGCCTAACTCGTTTAAGGTTCGACATGACCGGTTAGCCCGACTTGTTTAAGGCTCGCGAGCTTAGTAGGTTAATATATACTAATTAACTTAATATTACTAAAAAACTAACTAACCATGTAAGTATAGTTAGGTAGTTACCTATAGTATATAGGTCACTTTGATTAATATATATATAGTTAGTTTCATCATAATACAGTGGTCCATGGACGCCAAATTGACCAACCATACATTGTGGTCAGTCAAGCACTTGAGAATCTTGAGACCTTTCAACAAGCTACATCCCGGTACGAAAAATAGGAGGTGCCGACCACTCCCTTGGGCAATTGATGGCAAGCCCCTCAGGAGGGTTTTGTTAAGATCAATTGGGACGCGGCAGTGGATTCGATTAATCGTCGGATGGGTATAGGCATTATAGCTCGGAATTCACAAGGAGAGGTAGTGGCCACAGTGTCTGCCCCTAGAAGCTACATTACAGCCCCTGATATTGCAGAAGCTGTAGCCGCGCTCCTAGCGGTTACCTTCTGTAAGGAGCTCGGCTTCACTCGAGTTGTGTTAGAAGGGGATGCTCTCCAATTTGTCCAAGCCCTGAAATCCTCCACAAATAATTGAAGCTCATGTGGCCACCTAATTGAGGAAGCTCAGAACCAGCTGCATGGAATGCATACATGGCGGGTCAATCATGTCCGTCGTCACTTGAATGGGGCGGCCCACCGCCTTGCAAAGGAAGCTCTGACTCTCTCTAAGAAATTGATCTATGGTGGGGAAGTTCCTCCTTGTATTACTAATATTATCTCTATGAAGCGTTTGTAACGAATCTGATTTTATATTTTAATGAGAAACGCCCATTTTCCTTAAAAAAAAAAAAAAAAAAAAAACTATACTAATTAAGTAAATATAGTATTTCATATTAATTATAATACTTTGATATATAATAGTATTACCATGAATGTATGTATTAAGGTGTGTGTGTGTGTGTATCTATTATTAACATATTAACTAGTGAATGCATAAACTAACATATTAAGTTATTAATATATAGTTAGCATATAACAATATAACTATATTGAATAGTTAATATAAAATTATATAACTATATATATGACTCATCGTACATGGTTAACAATAGTTATATACTATAATTATAATATAGTTAATTAGTTATATATAGTATACTAGACTTACTATTTTCTCACATTATACTTATACTATAGTTTATACTCTATAGTTATATATAATAATATTATGTTAATTTGTTACTTATAAACTATAGTTATATACTATATTGTATAATATGTATTATATAGTTACATATTATATATTTATATTTTAGATAAATATATAGAGGTTGTTTACAAACTCGGACTTGAACTTTGCTTGAATCACACATTAAAAATTTTAATAGTTTAGCTCGAGCTCGATCGAGTACCCAGCTCGACTCGAATAGCATTATTAATGGGCTCGAGCTCGAGTCCGCCTGAGCTTCTAACGAGTCAGTCTTAAACACACATTTCATAGCTCGGCTTGAATATGTATCCTCATAAACAAGTCAGTCTTGAAATTGTAAAGCTTGGCTCGGCTCAACTCGATTACAGTCCTAGTCATGACCTTTTAATTTTTTTTTATGCTCACCTTTCCATCTTCTTTGTATTCAATCTTTGTATTTTTTTTTTTTTAATAGATACTTTAACGAAGAACCAACTACAACAAACGATAACAAAGGGTTGAGCAACCTAACAAAAAGTAGAGTAAACATAAATTAAGAGGGAATGCATTAAATAAATGACGCGGTCCTATAATTCATTGGTAAAACCAAGAAAACTAGTCGCCACTTAAGGCGATTTCATAAGGTGTGGGCATGAGTGTAATTGACACAAGGCCTTTCAGCCCTACCCAAACACCTGTATGGACACAATAGAAAAACAGGGAAAGAAACAAATTATAAGGCTAATACAAACTATTAGCAAAAAATACAAACCCGAAGAAAAGAAAAATACAAGGAAAGTTTAAAGAACAAAAAATAAAGGCACAAAGCAGATTCACCGGTGGAGGAAGTCGCTGTGGGAGTGGTGGCTAGCAGGCGTAGGTGAACCCGTTGCTGGTGCGTGAACAACGCACTCTAGAGATGGGTGCCAAGCGAGCGAAAATCACCACTAAGGGCATGCTGCAGCGGCGGAAGGCGATGGATGGGAGCATGTGCGTCGGCGCGTGGTGGGCACGCACCCGCAAGTAAGATCTACTTGCAGGCACGTGTGAAGCACGCTCCAATGCATGCTAGTCATACGACGGCGCGATTGGTGGCAGTAGCAAGCGAGAGAGCCCAGGAACACGATGGGTTGGCGCGTGTGGTGGTGGAGCTCTTTAAAATTGATAAATCTGATTTTGAAAAAACTAAATCCAAAAATTTCAAAGAGGAAGATTCGAGACTGAGAGCAGCGAGAGGAGGTGGAAACCGGAGACCTTGTGGTGGAGGAGTCGGCAAGTCTGATGCAAGGATAGGGCCTTCAAAGAGGCAGATAGGGCCTTCAAAGAGGAGGTTGGTGACTTCGAAGAGGCATGAAGGGTGGGGGGAAGAGGAAGGGGTAGTAGGAGGGAGGAGGAGGGAATTTCAGATCCCTCCTTAAATCAAAGGGTTATTCATTTGACCTTCATATTTGAAAGTGCATCTTTAATGAAGGTAAACATTATAGTTTAATCTTATGAGGTTGCAAATCAAGAGACTCAATCGCATTGAGTTGAATGCTTTGGGGGCACGAAATCAACCCTTTAAGCAAACACTCTTACATAATTCTATAGCATTGTGAGATCTTTCCTTGCTCTAATTTTAATTTCTTGCATTCTATTTATTCTCAACCCAGATGGAACAATCTAAATATAAGGCACGCTTAATAATTAAAGGCTATAAGCAAAAGTAAAATGTTGATTATTTTGATACTTATTATTCTGTTACTAAAATTGCATCTATTAGAATATTATTTGTCATTGTTTTTATTTATAAACTTGTTGTACATCAAATGAATATTAAAACTGTTTTTTTAAATGGTGATTTAGAAGAAGAAATTTATATGGAACAACCTGAGGTATATGTGGTCCCTGGTCAAGAACACAAAATTTGTAAATTTGTGAAATCCATGTATGGGTTAAGACAAGCACCTAAAAAATGGCATGAAAAATATGATAAAGTAATGTTGTCTAATACATATTTGATTAATGGTGCAGATAAATGCATTTATAATAACTTTAATGATAATGAATGAGTCATTATTTGTTTATATGTTGATAACTTACTTATTTTAGGAACTAGCCTTAAGCTTGTGCATGATACTAAAAGATTTATTGGCTCTAATTTTGATATGAAAAACATGGGTGAAGCTAATGTCATTCTATGAATTAAAATTCTTAGAAATAAAAATTGTATTACACTATTACAATCACATTATGTTAAAAAGATGCTTAAGAGATATGAGCACTTTGATTATTTACTTACGTTTACAACATATGATTAAAATTAAGATACAATTGGTCAAGAATCGTGGTAATAGTGTCTCACATGTGAACTATGCACAAATCATTAGTAGTTTTATGTTTTTGACAAATTGTACACGCCCTGATATTGCATATGTTGTAATTAGTAGATTAAGTACATATACTCATAATCCTATTGTAGAGCATTAGGATGTTATCTCTAGATTATTGAGAGATTTAAATGGCACAATTAATCTTGGTTTGTCATATTGTGGTTATCCTACTATATTAGAAGGATATTGTGATGCTAATTGGATTTCTGATATAAATGAATAAAAGCCTACTGATGGATATGTGTTTACTCTAACTGAATGAGCTATTTCATGGAAGTCCTTAAAACAGACTTGCATAACTAGATTCACCATAGAAGCTGAGTTAGTTGCCTTAGAAGAAGCTAGAACTGAAGCTGGGTAGTTAATAAGCTTACTCATTGATCTATCTTTATAAACTAACTCAATTTCACCTGTGTATTCATTGTGATTGTCAAGTTGCCATAGCTTGAGCCAAAAGCAAAATTTATAATGGGAAACGTCAACATATCAGATTAAGGCACAATATTGTAAGGCAACTCATTGAGAGGTATAATTTTCATGGATTTTATAAGGTCAAAAAGGAACTTAGCAAATCCTTTGACTAAGCTAGTGGAGAGAAAGCTGGCAAGCTAAACATAAAGGAGATAAGACTAATACCCAAATTATAACACTACGATGGAAACTCGACCTCTATGATTGAGACATTGTCATATAATTTTATGTTTATCCTCTATCTTACATAAAAAGATTATATAGTAATGAGTCCAAACCTATAGTGTAAGACAGTACAGATGTAAACAGATAAATGATGAGTGTTAAACTCTTAATGGGTCTATAGTTTTGGGGAATATGTCATAAATCTCAATGATTTTATATTTATGTTTGATATTTAAAGTTTGCAATGAATATAAGTTGTTATTGTAACGCCTCAACAAAATCATTTAACTTGTAAATAGCTTAGCGGTACGTCTTCCAGCTTTAACCCCTCCAAAGTAAAAACTTAGGGATCATACATTCTCATTAAGAGGAAATGAGAGTTTACAGCAGAAAATTTGCCACTTAAAAATGATAGAGATAGTAACTAATACCCATAATAAAAGAATACCAAAATAGGACAAGAAAACACAACCATAATATCATAGATAATTATAAGTTTTGATGTCTCCAAATCTTAAGATCAAAAGACCAGTTATCAAAATAACATAAGGATTACATCTTAAAATACTAACATATCATCCATACAAAATTAGTTGGGCTCCAGCTCGAGATACATCTCATAAATCATGTCAATCATATCACTGCAACAATTCCCTCCACCAAACCATAAACGAACTAGCCACACCGGCTCGAGATGATCAAAGATCACCCAAAGGACATCCTCCAAAAGGACCAGATGCATCCCATAGACAACCATTTTCAGTATTAACTAACAAATTGCATAAGAGTATAGGTAGAAAAGATATAATAGTAAGTTCACGACTTAATGAATAATAATGCACATGTTATACATATTATCATTTGTGAACTCAGTTGATAAACACAAGCATTGTTATTATCAATTTATAGCATAAAACATGTCATGATGCAATATATTTTAAATACATAATGTAAACAAGAACATGTGATATGTTAACAATATAATCTATTTGAGACATTACCCCCGCTCATAGGGTTAGTAGGTCTAAAAGGATATCTGGTGCAATTTCGGTGCCCCAGACATTGTATGAACATACCATCTTATACTAGTAGTTCGACTGAGTCCGACCTTGGGTGGCCCATACTAACGAGATAAGCCGTAATTGGTGACCCACTTAATGAATGGAGCGCTATCACAAACTAAAGTAATGATAGAGCTCGGCCGGGGTGTGAATGAACAGTCATTCACACCCCCTACGTGGCAGCCAGCTCAGATTTCAATTAAAAAAAAAAAAAAAATTTGAAATCTGAGCTGCGTCAAAACCCTTCCCCCACCTCATTTCCCCCCAATTTTTCCCCAAACCCAAAAATCTCTCACCCGTGCGTCGGTTCCCAACCTAACCATTTTCCCCCCTCCCCGTTCTCCGCCCTCCATCGACCATTCCGGCGCCGTGGTTCTCTCTCTCCCGACCTCCGGCATCGTGCTTCTCTCGGTCCTCATTTTTCCTCCTCCTCCGATCTCCGCCCTCCACCGACGCTCACCCACGCACCACCACCATCAGCGACGCAACGCTCACCCACGCTCCTCACAGATACAGATCGGCTTCAAGGTACGGTGTTTCCGCTACAACTCTTTTTCTATTAAAAAATGGATGTACTCTTTTCCCCATACATTCAGATTCATTCTCCATGAATCCTTCCTGGTCCTTCCCAGATTCTACTCCCTGTTGTTGATTAGACCAGGTAAAAGCTAAAATTTGTAATTCCAGTTAGATTAT
>FXXK01000170.1:945753-961459 GCA_900184695.1 Betula pendula | reverse complement strand
CTAAGGTAAAAATGACGTTGAAGCACTGACAAAAGCATATATTCATGAGTGTGTGTGTAGCTACATCGATGCTTGTCTCACTAATAATCTAACATTGATATCCTATGATTTCACTTCAAAAACAAGCACTGTTTTTGGTTCCTTGAATCTTGCAATGCTGGATTTAGTATGACGCATTAACTTATTGAAAAATTACAGGAACCATTGTGTTGGATAAGAGAAGGTAATCACAGTAAAAGTAACATCTTCGGGTGGAGCGGATGCTCAGAAGTTTCAAGAAACACTTCATCAGTAAGAATGCAACTTGCCTAGAGATGCAAGTAAAAAAAAGTAAAAGAAAACATCGAGTAAAAGAAACATATACTTTTATGCCTGAAGCATGCCACCTCTCAAGGGTTTCTGCTACATCATCAAATACAACACCAACCAACTCATTGCTTTGAAATCCAGTTCTCCAAATATGACCCTGGACATGTACAAGTGTACTGAGAACAAGATCTAGGTTCAAAAGAGGCTCATGTGATTACACCTAGGGTTAACTTACCTGCAGTTGTTTCAGGGCAGTTACTTTCCTATCAGCCCTAATCATTGCTTCCACATTAGCAACTAGAGATGCAATCACCAACTCTTTCCCAACATAATCTGGGGGAATAGGCACAGCACCAGTAACACCTTGTACCAAATCATTTTGAATCTGCCAAAAAGAAAGGAAATTTGTTGAACCCATTCACAATAATTGATCTCGTATTTGCTTAACAATTTTTTGGCCAGCATTTAAATGTATGACAATGTTTCACCAGTGTCCCCGGGCCACTCCCTCCTCCCCCCTCCCAAAAACTCTCAATAATAGACACATCATGCAAGAGAATGATTCAAGTGCAATTCTGAAATGCCAAGTATAAGGAATTAGGTAGACATGCAACTCTATCAATTGAGATTACTTTTTATTATTGTTATTATTATTATTATTTAATTCAATATTATGTCATTGAATCAACCAATCAATGATGACCATCGTGAGAGAAAGAAGATAGCGGTAACTGAATATTCAGTGAAGAAACCCGTAGAAGAGCACCACCAAAAGTTTCCATTTGTATAGAGGAAAGACAAGGCGGAGTAGCACAAAATGTATATTGTAGGCATTTGCCTATAGATGCATCTAACTTCTCACAGATAGTGGGAAGCCTAGGAAACAAGATGTCCACCAAATTACAAAAGAAAAAGTACTACAAAGTTTAAGCTATTGAAGGAGAGCAAAAGAATCTTACTTGAGAACGAAGCAAATTGATATCATTTTGAGTTTCTTCAGTGTCAAATGTTGCAGCTAAGTGCCTTCCCACGTTATCATGGGCATACAGGAAAAGAACGTCAGTAACAAATGAAAGAGGAGTTGTTGTCCCTTCAATGTCAAGAAGCACACAGTGCTGCACAATAAACAGCACGAGATTAGAAGGAAAAATATATACAATATCAAGATAGAAAGAAAACAATCCCCTGCCTCAAAGAGATATGAGTGTAACACAAGATAACAGTATTGACAAATTGTCAATCCTAATATTCCTTCTTGGACAGAGACAACACCCCAAACTTACTTGGGAAGGTTCAATCGTGTAATCCAAACTCAAAGGCCCTGTCTTCAGAGCCCTGCTGAAATTCCCACTACATCCCCAAACTCCATTGACATTGCGAATGGGACCATGACTCGGAGTAGACCAGTCCAACCCCAGCTGATGAAGCTTGATAGCAGCATCAAAGAGATAATGATAACATTCAGCCTGGTATAGCAACTTATAAGTTATGGGGGAAAGAACATAAGAAATATTGGTTTTGTACAGCCAAGACCATCTGATAATTTGGAACTCAGATGTTATAATTAGAACTCAGTTGTAAGCAAGAAAGTTACAAAGGCATGCTCAATTCAAATATATTCTACAAAAGCGCATTGTAAAAGGACACAATATTTAGGGGAGTTACACAGAATACAACACTGAATTAGGACTTGTTAATTTATCCGTCTACTTTATGAACAGGAAAAACGCATTTAAAAGTATAAAAATTTAGAAGTGCATAAAGCGAGATGTAAGGCACACACCTGAATTTAAGATAAAATAAATTCATTATGGTTTTTCCGTGTATCCAATGCTGATCACAAGTTACTCATGCAGGAGCAAAGAAACGAATATATTACTTTTGTTAACTTTGATATCCTAAGATTCTCGGGACATTTAATTATAATACAAAATTACTTCAGTTAACCAATCTTTTCCTATATAATCCTCATTTTCAAATGCAGCATATTCTAAAAAGCTAAAATATAAGGCCTGGAGTTATTGGCTGGATTATTACATTATGTACTCAGTAGAGTTGCAAGGGGTGGGAGAGGTTGGGGTAGATCCAAGGTTCAATGCCTCAACTCAACTAAACTAAGATTTAATCTCTAACTAATTGGGGTCAGCTACATAGATCCTTTTATGTTACTCGGCCATATCTTTTTTTTTTTTTTTATAAATAATAGTAACGTATTGTATAAATAAAGCGCAGAGGGGCGCAACTCTAGTGCACATGAAGTATACAAAGAAAATCCCTTAATTTAAAGAAACAGAATGACAGAATGTCAAAAAATCTACAAAACTAGCAAAAAGAAGACTGTGATGGGCAACCATCCAACTGTATAAAGTGTGAAGCATAAACTTGCGCAGCTCCGCCCCCGATAGCTCAACATTTCAAAGGTCCGAGCATTCCGCTCCCGCCACAAACACCACCAAAGGCACAAAGGAACCAATTTCCAAACTTCCCTCACAGGGCCATACCCAACTTGACCCCCTCAACTATTCAAAACGTCAATCACCCGTCTAGGCATGACCCAAACAACTCCAAACAACTTATAAATAGAAACCCAAAGGTCACGTGCAACTTCACAATGCAACAATAAATGGTCAATAGATTCCCCACTCTTCTTGCACAAACAGCACCACTTCATCACCACAACATTTCGCTTACGCAAATTGTTCATTGTCAAAATTTTCCCAAGCGTTGCTGTCCACACAAAAAATGCCACCCGCGCAGGAGCTTTAACTTGCCAAATACTCTTCCATGGAAAAGGCAGACATTCCCGAGTAATAAGCCTTGTATAAAAAGACTTAACCTCAAAAATATCTTTTTTGGAAAGGCTCCAAATCATCCTATCATCCTCTCCCTGCCTGAGAGTGAGAGAGTACAACTGCTCAAAAAACAAATAAGACTATCGCCATCTCCCAATCCTGAACTGGCCTCGTAAAAATAACATCCCACTGCAGTCTCTCATCCTGATACTGCATGTGATCTGCGACCCACGTAGTTGGTTGTTGAGCAATACTAAAAAAAATAGGATAAGAAATCTTCAATATTGTGTCCCCACACTACAAATCATGTCAAAAACTAACTTTAGACCCAAATCCCACTTCAAAACAGGATAAAGCTAAGAACTCATCCTAGCCCCTCCTGATATGCTTCCAAACGCCAACTCCATGAGACCCACCAACCTCCTCAGAACACCAACCACCCCTTGAACTATTATACTTAGCATCAACCACCAATCTCCACAAAGCGTCTCTATCCATAGCATAACGCCACAGCCACTTCCCCAAAAGAGCTCGATTAAATTGTAACAAATTTCTAACACCCAAACCACCTAATTTTAATGGACTGCAAATTGTCTCCCAATTCACTAAATGAAATTTGAACTCATCACCAATACCAGCCCATAGAAAATCTCTTTGAAGTCTTTCCAGCCTGTTAGCCACACCCACTGGGAGAGGGAAAAGAGACATAATACGTAGACAAATTGGAAAGAGTACTCTTTATCAATGTCAACCTACCACCCTTTGAGAGATAAATTTTCTTCCAACCAGCCAAACGCCGTTCTATTGTTTCAATAACACCATTCCAGATAGACATGGCTTTAAAGGAAGCACCCAACGGCAAACCCAAATATTTCATTGGCAGCGAAGAAATTCTACATCCAAGAAGACTGGCCAAAACTGCTATATTATCCACTTCACCTATAGGAACAATCTCCGATTTTCCTAAATTGATCTTCAACCCCGAAACTGACTCAAAGCATAAAAAGATACATCGCAGATATCGAAAATGCTCAGAATTGGCCCCACAAAAAATCAGCATATCATCCGCAAACAATAAGTGGAACACTGCCAAAACTTCATGATTTCGAGCCCCCATTGAGAACCCTATCAGCAAGCCATGATCCATAGTTGCAATCAACATCCAACTCAAAGCCTCCATAACTACCACAAACAGAAGTGGAGATAACGGATCCCCCTGTCTCAAACCACGAGAGCTAGAAAAAAACCCCGAGGGTGTGCCATTCACAAGAATGGAAAAACGCACTGAAGAAATACAGCACTTGATCCAATCTCCCCATCTATCCCCAAACCCACACCGTTTTAACAAATAGAACAAGAAATCCCAGTTCACGTGATCATACGCCTTCTCCAAATCCAATTTGCACAACACTCCAGGTTCCCCCGATCTAATCTGACTATCCAAACACTCATTCACAATAAGCACTGAGTCCAGTATTTGTCGACCACCAATGAAAGCATTTTGTGAATTAGAGATAAGTTTTCCCAGCACCGACCTGTGTCTGTTAGCTAAGACTTTAGAATGATTTTATAAACCCCACCCACCAAACTGATTGGCCGGAAATCCTTCACATCCACAGCACCTAATTTTTTAGGAATAAGAGAGACAAATGTGGCATTAATGCTCTTTTCAAATTGTCGGCGGCTATGAAACTCCCTAAACATTGCCAAGATATCATCTTTCACAACCTCCCAACACCGCTTGAAAAAAGCCATGGTGAAACCATCCGGGCCCCGCGCCTTATCACCACTCATCTCTTTAACCACTGCCCATACTTCCTCTTCCTCAAATTCCCGCTCCATCCATAGTCTTTCATCTGCATCAATGGAACGAAATGAGAGACCATCCACCTGAGGTCGCCAAGGGACCTGTTTAGAATAAAGGTTGTTGTAGAATTGCACTATATGCTCTTTGATCTCCATAGGATTGGTAGACATAACCCCGTTGATGAGAAATGAGCCCACACGGTTATTTCTCCTATGAGAATTTGCAACCTTGTGAAAAACTTAGTATTTTTGTCCCCCTCCCTTAGCCACAAAGCTCGTGACTTCTGTCTCCAACTCACCTCCTCACAAAGTAAGGTATTTTCCAATTTCTTGGACATATCAACTTTCCTCATCCTTTCCTCCACCACTAGATCCCGTTCCTCAGCAAGTAAATCCAACTCTTGAATACCCCCCAAAAGCTCCTTTTTCTTCTTCCCCAAATCACCAAAGACCTCTTCATTCCATTTTTTCAGATCTACCTTCAAAGCCTTCAACTTTCGGGCCAAAACATAACTAGGCAACCCTTGGAAAGTATATGACAACCACCAAGATCTGATGCGATCCACAAAACCTTTGGAATTCAGCCACATATTTTCAAATTTGAAATAGCTGCTCCCTTCTCTACGTGCCTCACAATCCAATAACAAAGGAAAATGATCAGACAACAATCTAGGCAAACGCTCCTGTGACACATCTGGAAAAAGGTCCTCCCAATCCCAAGAGAAGAGAAATCTATCAATACGAGACCACGTTTGCTCATCCTGGTTATTAGACCATGTAAAATGACCCCCTACAAGTGGTAAATCCACCAACCCCTGCTCGAAAATGAATTCTGACAATTCTCCTATAGCTGGTGAATATCTAGAAACACCCGATTTTTCACTCGGAAAGCGGACCACATTAAAATCTCCTCCAAAACACCACGGCATCTCCCACACACTTATCAGCCCCACCAATTCATCCCAAAGCTCCCTTCTATCTCCATCATCATTTGGCCCGTACACCCCCCCCAAAAGCCCACACATTACTGTCAATAACATTTTTGAAAGAACACGCAACAGTATAACGCCCCACACACTCCTCAATCTTCTCAACCACCCGCCTATCCCACATTAACAATATTCCACCCGAAGCCCCACTAGAACCCAAATAGCACCAATCCACATGTTGCCCCCCCCCATAAACTACGGATCACCTCCCTAGAAATAACTTCTAGTTTTGTCTCTTGTAAGCATACCACATCCGCCTTCCACTCTCTTAGAAGGCCTCTAATCCTCAACCTTTTATCTACCACATTAAGACCTTGAACATTCCACGTAATGATTTTTGGCTTCATAAATTACCTTGTAAGCCCCTCCCCTTTACTCCCCCTCTCAATTTCATGTATTGAAGGCCCTTTTCCAGCTACAGTCCCATCTCGAGTAGCTTCAATCTCCGCAAATAATGCTAACAATGTCTCCTCAAATCCATTGCACGACAAACCTACAATATGGTAAAAATCCTTCACCTTCTCAACCACCCAGTTTGGAGACACCTGCGAAGGATACTGCTAATCTTTATCCACAGCTAAAGGAGCCAAAGACAAAGGTTCAATCCCTTCCAAATCAGCCGGAACATAAACTTGCATTTCCGGAGAAGGCTTCAACCCATTGTCCGGCAAGCTCTCCTCCTTCGCCAACTGTGTGATTCTCTGGTCCTTTGCTCTAGAATTCTCGTTAGGGTCACCTAAGGAACCAGGCAGACCCCCAACATCCTGAATTCCTTCCAAGGTGTTGGTCACAACTGGAGATGTTCCCTGCTGAACTGCAGCACTGCTCTGAGCCACATCCTCCCCCATCAGTATCATACTCTGTTCCTTTGCGCTAAAACTATCGTTAAAATCACCTAGAGTAGCAGATAGACTACCGTCATCCTGACTTTCTTCAAAGAGATTAGTCTCAACTGAATCTGTTCCCATCTGAACTACCGGGCTATTCTGCACCTCGCCCACGTGTCGATAACTTGCATCCACTGTCAAAATAGGTTGCGATCCAATCAAAATAGGAGCGGCATCCAAATCAGCAGCATCTTTTGGTTCCAACATCATCAGTGACTCGAGCCCAGCATCGTCGGCCCGCTCTGTCCCCTCGCCCATCGCCGCAATTGGTCCCGCTGTGTTTGCCGCCTGAAAACGATCAGCTCTAGGCAGAATAGGTTGCAACCCAAGCACACTCGTGTTGCCAGCCAACATATCGGCCATATCTAGCGCCATGTATTTAGTTTCCCTCTAACAATCATGTCTTTCTCAATGTTCTTAAAATCTATAATAATAATAATAATAAATTTGAGATTTACTTGTATGTAATAATTTAACTGCATAATTTTAATATAATTTGTTTCTATAGGGTACTGATGTTTTCTTAAAAGTGTATGTTGCATGTAAATATTATCAATACATAGTTGCATGTAAATATTATCAATACATAGTTGCATAAAAAGAAAAGTGGTGCATATTATAGTTGTCATTACAATAGTTTCACCTAGCACCTGCAATAAGGATATGCAGGATCACAGACGTTTGCCTATGTAATGCAGTCTAATTGTGAATTTAAAATCCCATTTGAGTTTTGGTTCATTCACCATGCACTGCTTTAAGTAGAAAATTAGAGAGTAATTCTTATTGTATTGATTTGTCTCATACGGTTACATAGGTTAAATAGAAAAAACCTAGAACCTAATATGGAAAGCACTAATGCAATATTACAATGTAATCAATCAACATAAAGACAAAATAATAATCAGCGTAAATTAAGGAGGATCTCAACACTTTATTCATCTATGCAAGTATTGCTGCTGTAATCTGCTTATAAGTACATAGACAACAAATAATTACTGCTTTTTAATCAGCACAAATGGATAAAATACCATTACCAATACTATAATTAAGTTGAGCTTAAATAGCAGATTCTTGACCATTGCAGTTGCTCTTAATCATGTCATACTCTTGACCTATCCCAACCAAAGGATTCTCATAAGGTATTACTGACAGGCTGATTATATACACTGGTGCCCATGTACACTAGAAGTATCTTTCTATGCCAGCATGGAGCAGTTACTAATTTATGATTTTACAGGCTTATGAACACTCTGATTTTCAAATTCAACATCAATAACAAGTTTCAACACCCACTTGTCTGTTAACATGACAATAACAATTATCTAGCTGGGATAAAACAGGGCGAGTTTGCGGGTTTAGGGTTGCTTTATGGTGGTTGGGTTTCTTTTGTGGGTGTTTTGGGTTCTTTTGTTGGGTTTTATTTTTTATTTGGTGGTCTTTGTGTATACTCCTTGTGTACATAGGGGCGCCTTTTGCTTTTTAATGATATTTACTTCTTACCTATATAAAAAAAAACAATTATCTTGTTCGATTTGGAGGGAATGAAATGGTAGAAATTTTGAGGACCAAGAAAGGATGTTAGAGGTGTTCAAGGCCTTTTTCTTTTATTTTCTTTTTACTTGTATAGTTGCTTATTTAGCTCTCCTAGTGCTTAACTTTAATGATTTTCTTGTACTCTTTGCTTCTCCTATTTAGGCATTCCTCTTGTATACTTCTTATGTACCAGAGTTGCGCTTTACGTTTTTAATAATATTTCGCTTACTTATAAAATAAAAAATAAAAAATAAAAACAATTATATTGTTCGATGACAAGAATGCATTCAAAAACCTATCACTATCAGGAAAACAGAATGTATAATTTAGCTGAGTGCCAATATACTCATTTAAGGGAGGAAAAAAAAAATTATCCCTTCCTATCAGCTTAAGCTTTTGGGATAAGTGGTGATTTAACATGGTGTCAGACCCTTAGGGTTTAGATCCTTGTTCTAGTCTTGAGTTTTTCTTCCTTTGGTTGAACTTCATGTCCTGTTGTTGGTGAGTCTCTTTAGTGGTAGCACCACCCGTGTGGGCATAGTGCCCACATGAGCAGTGCCTTGATGAAGCTCTAAGAGCATCTCCAACAGGTTGTTTAAAAGTTCAATATTAGTTATATTTAGCTAATTTAGACCACTTTTCACCTCCAACAGATTATGTTAACAACATGCAAAATAGACTTTTAGCTATAGTAATTCGCAACTTTTGAAGAATTCCTGTAGCAAAATGAAGCAATATTTTATTCTTTCTGGATATTACTTTTTCATTCTTTATTCCCCACCTCTCTCCTCTCTCCCTCTGTCACTCATCTTCTCTCTTTCCTCTCTCTCTCCATTGCTCACTGCCTCTTTGTTTCTCGCTCAACTCTCTCTCTTTTCTTTCAACGAATCTGAAGAAGAGCAATCCAATGAATTTGAAGGGTTGTTTTTCTTGGATTTTCGCTTCTATGATTTGTTCTTTTCTTGGATTTTGACTTCTCTGATTTCTTGCATTGAGATGAGTCCAGATTAATGAGAGAGAGAGTGAGTTGGGAAATTTTGAAGCTCTTGGATTTTGGTGTTCTTGGATTTTCTATTTTTGAAGTTCCACCGGAATGGGTTCCTCTTCCTCATCCAAAATTTATGGGTTCATCTTTCTCTTCCGGTCCAGCAAAAGTCAGAAGACTCCAAAAGCAATAAGACAGCCAAATCACAGAGGAAAAGGGGACTTTTTTTTTTTAAGTGAAAGATGATTTTGTTGATGGGAATTTCTGGATTGCAAATTTAGTGTGTATATTTTTTTTTTCCTTTTTTTTTTCTTCTTCCATGGCCAATTAAATGGAGGAGAAAAAAAAATTCCATCCCCTGTTTCGATTGAGCTTCAACCGAATGATGTGAAATTTTGGGTGATTTTCTTTGTTTTTGATTTCCTTGATTCTCTTGCTACGGCCGAATGAGTGTTTGTTCTTCCAAATGGATAGTTGGAAAAGAGTTAAGTGCTTCTCAGAATATAATTAAAAAATGAAGGATATATAATATTTAAAAGAAAGTAAAGAAAAGAATAAAGAATCTGTTGGTATAGAAAAAGTATGAGTTTAAATAGAGAATTGCATATTTTGATTAGGTATTTTAGAAAACCTTGCTGGAGATGCTCTAAGAGGGCTATACTTCGTAACCAGGAAAATCTCCGGTATGAAAAAAAAAAGAAACCAACAACATCAACAACGATTTAGTTTGTTCTTTGTTGTGGTGTTGTTGGTTGTCGGTGGCATAAGTAGCTGTTTTCATGGTGGTAGTCGGCATTTTTTGTTGTATTTGGTAACATATATGATGGCCGGAGAGTTGTAGTGGTTGTCAGTTGCAAAGTTTGCTAAGGTGACTGACTGATTTGAGACGAAAAGTTGCTTTGTGGTTGTTCGTTGAGTATTTGGCTACCGTCTTGGTTGTCTCTGGAGGTTTCTGTAGTGGTTAGTTCCGTCTGCGGTTGCCGAAGAAATGTTAAAGTGGTGGTTTGGTTCTTTCGGTGACTGGGTTTTGTTGGATTTTGTGTGGGTGTGATCACTAGTAGTCATTGTCGTCGCTGTCGAAGTGGTCGCCGGCACGGTCTAAGTGTCTCCAGGCTCTAGCGAAATTCCGGTGGCTTTCGGAGAAGAAACGATTGTTTGGTTGCGGGTGCTCTCTGTGTACCCTATTTGGGATAAGGATATCCTCAAGCTATTCGTAATCTTGGAATCGGGTATCCGCGTTTGGGCCGGGTCCAAGCCAAACCGAGAATAGGTCAAGCCAATCCAGCCCAACCCGGTTTGCTGATTTTCATCCAGTTCAGATGGTTTTCATCCGGTTTAGTGTATTTCAGGTCTGGTTGAGTGTCTTTTCTTACCGGTTCATTGGGTTTCTTCCCGGTTCAGAGTATATTCTGACCGGTTCAGTGGTTTTCTTACCGGTTCAGTGTTTTTTGGCCGGTTTAATGGTGTTTTGTTTAGTTCTGTGCATTTTCTTGCTAGTTCAGTTAAATTCTAGCTCGGTTCGTGTTGGTTCAGGTGGTTTATCACTCAATTGGGCTATATGGAGCTACCATTGGGTTTGATGCTCAGAGGGAGTCCTAAAGTAGTGTTTACAAGTTGCCGTTGTGATCACGCGAAACGTAATCGTCGTTGGTTGTTGAGATCCAACCGGCCATGGTGTTTTACGGCAAGATCCAACCAGCCTTGGTGTTTTGCAGTGGTATCCGACCAGTTATTGATTTTTTCAGGTGAGCTTCTATCGGCCTTGGTGTTTTGCGTTGGTTTCCGACCAGTTATTGGTGTTTTCCGACAAGATTTTACCAGCCTTGGTGTCTTGAGATCCAATCGGCCTTGGTTTTTTGCAGTGAGATCTAACCACCAATTACAGTTTTCCTGCGAGTTTTCAACTGGCATTGAAGTTTTAGCATATTTTCTCGTTATTTTATTTTTCTATGTCTTTGCATTATGTGCTCCAAGCTGTTCCAGCTTGAGTGGGAGTAGAGTATATTTTTCTAGTTTTTCTAGGTGTTTTTGTTTGCTTGTTTCTCCCAAGTTGAGCCTATATGATATATATGCTCCAGCTTGAGGGGGAGTGTTAGAAGAGTTATTAGGGTTTGAGAGTCATTTGGGTTTGTGGGTATTTTGGTCATTGTTATATTTCTCTAAACCTATATAATAAGATGTGTAGGCTACATAACAATATAATAGTAACGTGCCTCAACCTTTTCTCTCTAATCTGTTCATGCAAACTACAACAATGTTGATTTCAGGAAGGTTCTATTTTTAAGTTAAAAAATCAAACCTCATAAAAGTTTTCAGCAATTATAAAAGTTTGGGTCATTCATAATCAATGTGGTAAAATAATTGTTCTTCTGCTAAGACGAACCTGAGTTTTTGCACTAGCCCATGAGTCTCCCCATATAAACACGCCATGGTTGCGAATAAGTATGGCTGTTATTTTGGGATAAGCTCTGATCTGTATATTAAAAAAAAAATCTGTCATTCTTGTCCATCACTTATGACAAATTACAGGGAGTTAATTAAAGATCTAACTGCCAGACAGGAAATTTCATACCAAATTATATTTAAACCTTCAAAGACTTCAATAAAACACAAGAAAGTACGAAGAGTTGACAACACAAAACATGGTTAGCACAATGCTACTTATCAAAATGGCATTGGAAGGCTCAACTTATAGAAAGAAAAGTACCGCTTCAGTAAGAGACTCCAAGAGCTCCCCTTCATGAGCAGTGTTCTCAATTATAGGGACCACAAGCTCATCATGATAACCGTGTCCTTGAATTCCTTTTATCATTTCCATATGGGTGATCTGCAAAATTATGGGAAAAGTTCACAAGTGCTAAACAATGATCTAGCTTCAAAGTATTCAACCAACGTACTAGAAAGAAAGAGGGCAAAGAATGCAAACAAGCTTCAACTTCCCAGGTGATATTTAGAAAAAAAAAATATTTAAAAAAGGAAGTCATAAGCAATTTCTCCATCAGATGAGTATAACTGATAGCCATTAGTGCTTATCTAAGAAACAAAAAATAATGGGTACCCATTTTAGTGTTGCATATCAAACAAACTGAACAATCACTTGAACATATACTATGAGCTTAAAATCCAATCTGATTGTCTTACTCGAAAGAGCACAACATACTAAATCTTACAAATCAAAATAGCATTAATAAAAATAAAAATTGTAAAATATACAAGATAACTAATAAAGACTTGCATCTATTAGAAGATCGGGATAAATTTAACAAGGTCTGTATGCCCAAATCTCTATCTAAACTATAGATGTCGAAAACCTAAATCAAACTATATATATATATATATAGCTATTAACCTTTCAAATTTATGCATATTAGCATTGTTTTCAACACTATATGAGATTGCTTACATCACTCTTAAGATTGATTTGAAATATGTGTTACTCATGTCTGTAGAAACAGTGTCGTCAAAATCTTGCACATTATAAGTCCAAGTCCCGGAATAAAGAAAAAGAGATACAATGTGCAATTTACTTTGAATACCACACATTTAACCAGATGATTAATGAACATGGATGGAAGGAAAAAGAAAAACAAGAATTAGCCATGGATAAACAAGGAAAAGCATGAATTGAATTTTTCACTCACACTAATAATAGGGTTCAAAAGATTACCCGAAATTCCTTTGAGAAAGAATTGATCATTGTTACGAGACAAGACTCCATGCCATGACTGTGAATAACGGCCCCAGCATTACGCATTTCATAGACCTGAATAACATTGAGAAGATGGATAATCACTGATCAAAGAGGGGGAAAAAAACAATTAACAAAAAGTAACAAATGCAATATTCCCTTCACAAAATGTTGTCCTATTTGAAAAAGTCAACATCTTCAAGAGATTGTACTTGACAAACTCACCCTTCCTCATTTACCTATATTTTAAAAAACATTGTCCCCATTTGTTTCTTTTAAAAGAGGTGAAAATAAAGAAAAAGAAGACTTGGGTATGAGCAGAAGACATGGGACAGTGTTCATATTATTCAGTTTACGGCTGTCATATGTAATAATAGGAAGTGGGTTTGTGGTTTTAGAGAAAATGGGAATTTCCTAGCAAAAACAAATTAACGGTTTTAAGGTAGGTTTGGAAGGAATAGTAGCTGTGTAAAGAGATTGAAGAAAAGTCTAAGTTTTAAGTGTTAAAAGGGTATGAGAGAAGGAATCTAGTTTGGGGTTGAAACAAAAGAAAACATAGAAGAAACTGGTGGTTGTTCCATGCTGTGTAAACAGCGACATTAACAGAAGAAACAAAAGCACTTCGCATACAAGCCCTCCATAAAACAAAATACTCAATTTTTTTTTTTCCGCGGGGGGGTAAGTAAACATAAATTTACACTCTGGGGAGTCGAACTTCTAACCTCTCACCTCTTAGAGAGGTGGCTTACCAAACCGAGATAGGCCCACACTTTTTAAATGCTCTAGATCTTAACTTCTGTTACTAGGACTAGAACTCCTGCTTTGATTAGTAAACAACTATGGCCTACAACAAGCGATAACAGAACTATGAATATACCCTTAACCTTA
The DNA here is from genome assembly GCA_900184695.1 of Betula pendula. NCBI lineage: Eukaryota > Viridiplantae > Streptophyta > Magnoliopsida > Fagales > Betulaceae > Betula > Betula pendula. The sequence continues at coordinate 947,582 of FXXK01000170.1, read as the reverse complement.
GGAAAACATAATATATAAAATAAAATATAATATCAATTGACCAAATTAACTACCCTGGACACTTGTTCTCAGAGCAAAAAGCCTTCTTGCTTGGTTTTGCCTTAATCTTAGGTTTCCAGAGAGGATGTTTCTTCTCTAACCATGTAATGGCTGTGCCATCAGGACAATGGAAGAAACAGAAATGATAGAGTAGCCTTGACCTTTCAAATTGGACAAATATTTCGAAGGGGCCAAAAGGGAAATGAGTTTGAGTGACAAAGTGATATTTATCACCCTATCATTTTTTGTTATACTCATACACAAATCATCTTGTCTGCATAGAAAGAATAAGCTTACAGATAAATCAAGCAAATCATATAAATACAGTGAGCAACTTTCAAAAGAAAATAAAGGATTTTACAGGGAAACTGACAATGTGGCAGACTTTGTTGCAAGTTTTGTACTATAATACAAACGGTCAATAGCTGAGTAGTTAGCTCCTGAGATTCCAATGGGGAAGCATGAGAGTTGTCGATAAGGATATAAGGGGGTGAGATCCTTCCTGAACATGGTTGATAGGAGTGACTAATAGGTGACAGGCCATGCTTTCAAATTAACATGTTTGGTGTATACAGTCAACGCTTTCTAACAGAAACTAAAATGTTCTTACATTATTAACGGATCTCAACAAACATCCTAAACAAGTCAAGAATCATTGAGCATGACTGGAACTCCTTATTCAAAAAGAAAAAAAAAAATGCTTCCATAATTCTACTAGTTAACAATGAAAAACATCTGAAGAACATGGAACACAATGTCTATTATGGATATTAATCCATTAATGAGGCATAATACAGATTTTTTTGTTACTTCACAAAGCATAGATATCTCCATAATTTAATGTCTATGTACAAAAAGGCATGCTAAATTCCGGAAGGTAATCTGGTATGCGTCTAGAAATTTACATTTGCCTAATTTTCGTAAAGTTCGCTTAAAATGGTTGTCAAAATGAAAATCAAATTCATAATCTAAAATATCACCACTTATCCTGAATTACAGTGCATGTGCTTGAACAAGTATAGACAAAAATCCCACTTTAAGTTAATTCTAATACAATCCAAAGTTCCAAGTGAGATGAAAGTCCCTCTAACATATTACAGTTTAAGGAAGCAACCAGGAAAAAAAAAATCACCAGTTCAATACCTTCATGAATATAGGAGCACAATCAGTACACTTGGGAGCGTTATGGGCATATGGCTTAGGAACAGGTGTGGACAAAACAAACCCATCTGATGATAGTAAATACATGTCCTCGGGAACCATTCTCTCGTTCTGAACACCTACATAAGATACACTATTTACTCTGAAAAGTACCCACAAAAGACTGTTAGATGTGCTAATGCGCTTATGTGCATAAACAAATTGGCAACAAATTAGGTCTGGTCTAAAAAAACCACTCACACACACCCCACTAAGAAAACAAACATAGATATTAAACTCAAATGCAAGGCATACATAAAAATTATATATCTCCAACCAACTTGAAGTCGGCGGGCATGACAAAGATGAACCTCATAACCCAAACAGTTTGACCAGCCAAAACTAAAGGGTCTACCAAATGTTTTTGACCGTTGCAACAACATAACAACTACACCAAGTGCCATATTCTAGTACTACCATAAACACATGCATACACCCACAGAAAAACCAGAAAAAAAAAAATGGCAACAAGCCAAAATGCACGCGCATGAGGCACTTTCACACATGTTTATGCATGCAATATATATATATATACATAGAGAGAGAGAGAGAGAGAGAGAGAGAGAGAGAGAGAGAGAGAGAGAGAGAGA
>FXXK01000170.1:924875-945650 GCA_900184695.1 Betula pendula | reverse complement strand
GAGAGAGAGAGAGGTGAGGTCCGTACCAGAAAGGGCCATGACAATGAGCTGAGCGGGCCTAGGGACGGAGTCGTCATGGACTCTAAGGGTGATGCTTCCTCCAGCGGCCGAAACCCACCCCAGCGTGTACAAGTAGCAGCACAGCTCGGCAGCTAAAGCCTTTGAATCGCTCACTGCTTTGCTCTCCACGTACACCTGAGGACACCCGGTCGTTGCCACACCCTGTTGTACCATCTGTTGCGGCGGCGTCACCTCGCTTGGACAACGGTCCACTACCGCTGATGACGACGACGATGGCTCCACTTTCTTGCCTTTAGAGAGAGATGTTTTCAGTTTCAGTTCAATGCACATTGGAAAGTGCTTGTGTAATGCAATTTATTCCAAAGTTTGGAGGTGTGCCAATGAGTTGTTACTGTTACGTGCCGGTCTTTCTTGGGTGGGACAGAATTGGCCAAGTTATTTGTGATCTTTTTCTCAGGCCCCAAATAATTTGTGATTTTGTCAATGTCAACTCAATTTAGGCAAAGAATTCAGGCAGCCCATCAAAATTATGCTGTTTGTTATGTCCCTCAGCTCATGGCCCATATACTTGACGACAAAGATGGCCTGCTAGTAATGCTTGCATGCCCTTGGACCATCTCTCCATTTCAAGTAAAATAGGACCCTATTACACGGTCTAAATTAAATTATTATTATTATTTTTTTTAATAAATAATTCATATCATATCATATAAAAATATAAGGGGGCGCAACCCTAGTTCACAGGAAGTATACAAGGAAAAGCCCCACTAAAGGCAAAAAGAAATACAAAACTCCGCAAAATGCGGAAAACTAGGCAAAAGAAAAATATGAAACGCCCCGGTCCAAACAAAGAGAGAGTTTAGCATAAAATTTAAGAGCTCAATCTTCGACTTCTCAGGATCTTCAAAACATCTGGCACTACGCTTTCTCCAAACGATCCACATGAGCGCATAGCGGGGCTATTCGCTACACAAGTAGAACAAAACGATTTCCAATCTGACCTCTCCAACAAGCTAACATATCTAGCACCGTTTCAGGCATTACCCAAGTAACGCCGAAAAGAGAGAAAATGGCACTCCATAAATCTCGTGCCACATCACAATGCAAAAGAAGATGATCAATAGATTTGCCACTCCTCTTACACATGCAACACCATCCCACCACTAAGACTCCTCTCTTACGCAGATTATCCACTGTTAAGATCTTACCAAGAGCTACTGTCCACACAAAGAAACTTACTCGCATAGGAACTTTAACTTTCCAGATACTCCTCCAAGAAAAGGAAGAGACCCCCGAAGTAGACAGCTCATGGAAATATGAACGCACCTCGAACTTCTTCCTTTTTAAGGAATCTACCAAATACAATCCTCGCCTCCTTGTCGCCGTTTAAAAGAATACAACAAACCAAAAAAGGAAAGCACCACTTCTACCTCCCAATCTTGTACAGCTCATGAAAAAGGCACATTCCAAAGCATAACCCCATTGAAAATCTGCATATTATCCAACACCCTCGCCTCCTTACACCGAGCAATGCAAAACAACTCCAGAAAGGTATCCTTCAGAGATTGAGTGCCACACCAAACATCATGCCAGAAGCTAATAAGGGCACCATCTCCAACATCAAAAGAAAGATAACTCGAAAACACACCCCACCCCCGCCAAATATGTTTCCACACTCCAACACCAAAAGGCCCCTCCACTTAGAATACCAACCTCCATTCAAACAACCATATTTTGCTTTCACTACCAACCGCCAAAACATTTCCTTTTCCGTAGGAAACCTCCACAACCATTTACCCAAAAGTGCTTGATTAAACTTACACATATTACGAACGCCCAATCTACCAAACTGCAAAGGAGAACAAATCTGTGACCACTTAACCAAATGAAACTTGAACTCTTCAGTAAGACCACCCCATAAAAAGACGCGTTGGAGTTTCTCTAACTTGTTTGCCACACCCACCAGAATAGGAAACAATGATAACAAATAAGTGGGTAAATTTGACAAAGTGCTTTTTATCAACGTCAACCTCCCACCCTTTGACAAATAAAGCCTCTTCCAACCGGCCAATCTCCTTTTCATATTCTCGAAAATACCATTCCATATAGCAGTCGACTTATAAGGTGCCCCCAACAGAAGGCCCAAGTACTTCATCGGAAGCCAAGCCACCCTACACCCGAAGAGGCTAGCCAAACTGTCTATATCATTTACCTCACCAAAATGTATAATCTCTGATTTGGACAAGTTAATTTTTAACCCCGAGACCGATTCAAAACATATAAACAAGCATCGCAAATTACGAATGTGAGCCTCATTGGCGCCACAAAAGATCAAAGTATCATCGGCGAATAATAAATGTGACACAAACATACCTGCGTCATTCCTTGAGCCCATAGAAAAACCATCCACGAGACCCCTGGATTCAGTGATAGCCATCATTCTGCTTAAAGCCTCCATAACAATCACAAAAAGCAAAGGGGATAAGGGATCCCCTTGTCTTAGTCCCCGATCACTACTAAAGAAGCCCGAAGGATTTCCATTAAACAAAACAGAAAAACGCACTGCGGAGATACAAAAAGCTATCCACGCTCTCCATTTCCCTCTGAAACCACATCTTTGCAGCACATATAAGAGAAACTCCCAATTAACATGATCCTAAGTCTTTTCTAAATCAAGTTTACATAACAAACCTGGGACCCTAGATCGAAGGCGGCTGTCAATGCACTCATTTGCGATCAAGACCGAATCCAAAATCTGTCTCCCCTGAATAAAAGCGTTTTGTGACTTAGAAATGATCTTGTCTAGCACATGTTTCAGTTTATTCGTTAACACCTTAGATAAGATCTTATACACAGCACCCACTAGAGTGATAGGACGAAAATCCTTAAGGTCCACTGCTCCAACTTTCTTAGGAATGAGGGAAATGAAAATTGCATTCAGACTTTTCTCAAAACTCCCTTTGCTATGAAATTCTTGAAAAACCGCCACAATATCCTCTTTAAGAACGACCCAACATGCTTTAATAAAAGTCAAAGAAAACCCATCGGGCCCCGAGGCTTTATCACCATTCATAGCTTGAACCACCTCAAACACTTCATTCTCTTCAAAATCTCTTTCCAATCAAGATCCTTCCTCAGCACCAATGGAATGAAAGGAAAGTCCGTCAGGCTTAGGCCTCCATCTACACTGCACGGAATACAAGTGAGAATAAAACTGAACTATACGAGTCTTCATAGTTGGGATATCTGACGTCAAAGACCCATTAATTGACAAAGATTCAATAGAATTATTCCGTCTATTCGAATTCGCCACTCTATGAAAGAATTTGGTATTCTTGCCCCCCTCTCTCAACCATAGAGNAAACTCCCTTTGCTATGAAATTCTTGAAAAACCGCCACAATATCCTCTTTAAGAACGACCCAACATGCTTTAATAAAAGTCAAAGAAAACCCATCGGGCCCCGAGGCTTTATCACCATTCATAGCTTGAACCACCTCAAACACTTCATTCTCTTCAAAATCTCTTTCCAATCAAGATCCTTCCTCAGCACCAATGGAATGAAAGGAAAGTCCGTCAGGCTTAGGCCTCCATCTACATTGCACGGAATACAAGTGAGAATAAAACTGAACTATACGAGTCTTCATAGTTGGGATATCTGACGTCAAAGACCCATTAATTGACAAAGATTCAATAGAATTATTCCGTCTATTCGAATTCGCCACTCTATGAAAGAATTTGGTATTCTTGCCCCCCTCTCTCAACCATAGAGCCCTAGACTTCTGTCTCCAACTCACCTCTTCACACAGCCAAAGCCTTTCCAACTCCTTAGAATGATCAAGCCTTTTCGTTTTTTCCTCCTCAGACAATGCTCTTTCCTCCCCAATATCATCAATCTCAGGAATGCCTTCTAGCATAGTCTTCTTTTGCTGCCCTACATGCCCAAAAACTTCTGCATTCCACTTCCGCAAATCAGATTTCAGAGCTTTCAATTTGCACGCCAAAACAAAACTAGGGCAGCCTTGAAATTGGTAAGATAGCCACCAAGATTTCACCAAATCCACAAAACCCTCAAACTTCAGCCACATATTTTCGAACTTGAAATAGCCACTATCTCTCTTTGTCACCCCACAATCAAGCAAAAGGGGAAAGTGATCCGACAAGAGTTTAGGGAGTCTCCTCTGAACTACATTAGGAAACTATTCTTCCCACTCAGGAGAAAATAAAAATCTGTCAATACGTGACCAGCGCAGCACCTCCTAATTGTTAGACCATGTGAACTTACTACCCACCAAAGGCATATCCATAAGCCCCTATTCAAAGATGAAATCCAAAAACTTTCTCATAGAACAAGAGTAACGATTATCTCCTGATCGCTCGCTCGGATAGCAAATAGCGTTTAAATCACCTCCAATACACCAAGGCTTTTCCCACCAGGACATAATACCAACCAGCTCATCCCACATAAGTTGTCGTTCGTGATCTTCATTGGGACCATACACACCAGCAAATGTCCACTCAAAATTATCACTAACACAATGAAAAGAGCAAGCAACAATGAAATTCCCCACAAATACCTCCATTTTTTCCACAACCCTTCTATCCCACATCAGCAAAATACCTCTGGATGCTCCTCTTGACCCTAAGAAACACCAATCCACATGAGTACACCCCCGTAAACTCCGAACCACCTCTCTATTAACAACTTGAAGTTTAGTTTCTTGTAAGCAAATAATTTCCGCCTTCCATTCCCCTATTTCATCCGCTTCTCCTCCACATTCAGCCCCCTTACATTCCAACTTAGGATCTTAGGCTTCATTAACCATACAAACGCCCCACACCTTTACTTTGTCTTTGGAAGCTCGTCCTCTCTTCGAATCATAGTTGATAGAGCATTCCAAACACTGTAATTCGCATTTGCCTTTCGTATTTGACTTTGGCAACACCTTGGTAGTAGTGAACACAACGCTTGCTTTACAATTTTCTTCAATAGCAGAAAAGAGCTCCATCATCTACTCCTCATACCCCTCATAAGACAAGCCCACCACCGTACAACATTGCTTCACCCTCTCGAGTACCCATAAATTAAATTTTATGGTGTACATATTGCCAAATTATTTATAAATATTCTACACATGGCAATATATACACCATTAGATCTAAAAAATTTAAATCTGAACCATAAAATGACTCATCTATACAATATATACACAAAAAAGTCGTAATTAAAATCTTAAAGCATGACAAAGCTTTGATAGAATGGGAGATATAAATTGTTAAAAGTTTAAAAATGCTGTAATGCTCATGAAATGTTTGCTAATAAAAGAAGGATATTATGCAAGATGGTAAATTAATAGTATTTGATTTGTAACATATGTTTTACCTACAAAAGCCTACTTCATGTAAGAAACTGTATCAGGTTTTAATCTGCTACTTTCTTTTCACCACCTGTCAGTAATGCCTAATAATAAACTTACCAGGTGCAACCTGTGGTACTTTGGGGTTCTTTTATTGTCTCTTTTTCTTTTTTTGTTTATAAGTCAAAAGAGTCAAAACCCCTGGCCACTCGCATATATTTACGATTGTGATATGACAGCATTGGCTCAAATTTAGATCATACTATCAACTATATCATAGACTAGCTCCTAATAGTATATTCAGTACCCTTCAATCTTCAGTTTCTTTCTTGTTATGGAAACTCCTAAAACATATCTGCATGTTTAAATTTTGGATTCAGACTGTTGTTCTCATGAGCAGTTGAGGATGACACAATTAGTTTGGCCAATTTGCCGGTGATTAATCCACGAATGCGGAAGTGGAAGTGTCACCCCAGCAAGATGAAGTTGAAGTTGAATTGTGAGCATAAAAAGATAGGAGAAGAGCAACAGAACCATGAAACAAACCTTCAATATTCCTCACCTGAGAAACTCTCTCGACGGATCTTGGCTTTGACATTGTAAACATTCCTTGAATCTGATACAAGATTTGGATTTCGTTGCCTTAGAGCCTTGAGAATTTGGCGTGGCCTTTTACCAGCTGCAGTCATTTCTCTTATCATTAACAACTCCTCTTCAGTAAAACGACGGCAGGAAGGATGGTCAGAAACATCTTTTGAAGGCTCATGATTGTGTTCTCCAATTTTAATGGTTAGTGTCCACAAGTCATCATCCTTTTTGCCCACAACTTCGAAGGGACAATTAGTAAGGCGAGAAGCTATCTTCCTTTGACGCAAATTTTCACCAGTCTTGAGCCTTTCACGATAAATGCCACCTCTGTCACAAGCAATGGTTACATACCTATCCTTTGAGGAATCCTTAATGGATACCATATAACCCTGTGTCAGGGCAAAGTCGCGAACATGTTTGAGAAGTTCTTCCCGCGTCTGAAAGATTCCAACTGGTGGTGGAAGCATCTTCTTTTCTCGAGTATGCTCATTGTGATCTTGAACTTCCATCATAAGTTCAAAGCGAAAACCTAGATGCAAATATATAAAATAACTTTTAGAACACCAGGTGAGAAAGAGGGAGGGTTAACATAGTCAAATAATACATGCTCACATCATAATATTTCAATAATCAAACAGGTTTTCGTTTCTCATAATGTGCCTTAATTAATTTTGCTCCATATGAGACAAAAGGCTACATTTATCTGTGCACGTGAAAACATGCACAGTAGTGCATGAAGCAACTTTAGAAAGATCAAAGCTCCACTCTACAAAACCCAAAACCCCAAGTACTTGGGCTCAGCTACATCAGTTCTTATATACTGAATTATCCTCCACTCGATCATGCATTATCATGTCTTCTCACACACCTTTGACCCATGTTTTTCAGTTCATCTTGTCCTTGGAATGCCTTCCACTCAAATCTAATCCCCTTTCCATTCCACTACATACAGCTAAAATACTTTTTCTTATCTTTTCTGCCTCAAGCTTCAAATTAATGCATTCACTTGCTTGAAAACTTCCCATGAATAAGGAGCTTGGTAGGCCTTATAATCAATTAGAAATTTTCCTATTTATCTTGATAGGAGAAATCCCTGCATTTTTTATGCAGAAACATAACGATCACTTCCCCACCCCCCACCAAAAACAAAATTGTAAATAATTGATGCAAGAGAATCAATCACTAAGTGGAATATCCCCATATTTCATTTCATGAATTCACTATTCCCTCTTGATATTTTTCTAAAACTTTTTACACCCTAAAATCTATAGCATTTTTTATCAAACATCGACCACCCAAAAAACCTTGATGAGCTAAAGAAACCCATGGCAACAAATATGTAAAAAAGGTGATTAGATGGTAGAGGTCTGGTGGTAGGAAGGTTTGATTGACCACAATAGTATCTTTTTTTCTTTTTTTCTGAGTCATTCCATTAAAACAAAAAAAGAACTACATAAGGTCAGGGCGGGGACCCCAACAAACACCCCAAAAACAATCATGACAGTAGAAAATAAACACACAAATAAAACAGGAAATGGGTCCAAACAAATCTCGCCCCATAGTTCCTTGACCAAAAGGCCAAGGAAAAAAGGGCCGCCATGACAATAGTATGTGATGCAACCCGATGAAGGGATCGCTAAAAATAGGGTACACTGATGATGACTGCAATGAGGTGGTCGAGGGAGATCACTTTTGCCGCATCCTTTGACAAAAGATCATGCTCTACAACAAGTCCGAACAAAAGAGAGAACCATGCCCGCTTTATTGAGTGAGGTGGGGATGGGCTCTCGACGAGAAGATCTGGAACTACATACTGCCAGAGAGGGCGGCACGTGGGCCACACCCGCCGGTGGAGATGGCAGCGTGTGGACCCCACGTGTTAGTGGAATGGGCAGCTAAAGACACATCAAGATAGCTCTAGACACAAGGAAGCCAGTGGAAGGGTGTGTGCATGGCGAAGGCGAATATACGTCAGTGATCTAGCTTTCAAACTCCCACAAAAGAAGAGAGAAAAAAAGAAAAAGAACGGAAGTAGAGGCTTCTCCCTACTAAACGGAGTTCACAGAAGGGGTGATGAGGATGAGGTTTTATCACGAGGGAGGCAGAGCACTTTTCCTCTCAAGCGAGTCATTTTGACCACAATAGTGTCATTGTGGAAGTTGGTAGTACTGCAATTAGTAATGAAGACCCATGGACCATAGGATTGGGTTTTTTTCTTTTTCCTTTTTTTTTAGGGGGGGGGGGTTGGTGAGAGAGAGAGTCCATTCGAAGATGACAATTTCTACAAATTCTTCTTCACAACTATCATTAAGGAATACAGAGAGAGAATTCCATTCAAAGAGGGAAACTTCTAGAAAATTTCTCCCTAGAACTATCATGAGTCTTTCATAAAAAAACATCTTGTGAAGATCAACAGTAAAAAAAAATGTAGCTTCTATTTCATTTATGAAGTGTTTATTATCATGTGTTTGGATGAAGGCTTTTGAGATAGGATTTCACTTAAAATTGTAATTTAGGAATTTCCAACATTTGTTTCCCATGTTCGAGTAAACAATAGAGTTGTTTCAAAAATTCTATGAAAATTTGAACTTCGACCTTTAAAATTCCAAACCGCATATTCAAAATCCATACGGGAATATGTCATTCTAGAAAAAATACTAATATTATCGTTCACAAGCCACCATTATTATTCTTCACATCATCACTAACATCATTGTTGTCACCATCATTACCATCACTACTGCCACTATCAACACCATCACATGTTTCCGTTGATACCACTATCATCATCACATGTTCCATTGATACCAACACCATCAAAGGATGTATCTGACCAAGGGTGGAAGGGTTACCTTCATCAAGAGCACCCTTGCTAATTTGCCTACGTATTACATGTCTCTCTTCCCTCTTCTGGCGAGTGTTGCTAACCGCATGGAGAAGATCCAGCGTGACTTCTTGTGGGGTGTGACAAAGTATTGTGTGAATAGCCGCATAAATTTGGCCTTGAGTTCTGTATATTATATAGACTTTACAAGAATGCTATACATGGAAAGGAAATAAGTTCCCGCATAATTCTAGCCCTATACATGTAAACTATAATCTGTCAAATAATATATGCTAACTGTACAGAATAATAAATGGAGAAATAAGGAAACAATCGTGGGCTAAAATAGGGAAACAATTATGGGCTAAAATAAGAGAGAGGTGTGGACAGCTGTGCTGTCCATTGACAGCCCCCCTCAAATTGATGCAGGGTGATCAACAAGCATCAATTTGCTACTGAGGAAGTAATGTCGATGCCGAGTGAGAGCCTTGGTGAAGATATCAGCAATTTGTAGGTCAGTGAAAATATGGGGAAGAGTGATAACACGAGCTTCAAAGGCTTCCCGGATAGAGTGACAGTCCACTTCAATATGCTTGGTGCACTCATGATAGACAGGATTGGCCGTGATCTGAATAGCACTGGTATTATCGGCATGTAGAGGTGTAGGATTGGGCTTAGAAAAATCTAACTAAGCAAGCAAATCACGAAGCCAAATAATTTCTGAACAAGCAAGAGACATTGCGCGGCACTTAGATTCTGTAGATGACTTAGAGACTCTGTCTTGCTTCTTACTTTTCCAGGAGATCAGGACATCACCTAAGAACACACACCAACCAGTAATGGAGCAACGGGTATCTGCACAACCAGCCCAATCAGCATCACTATAAGCAGCAAGACGAGTAGAGTTGCTGGCAGGGAAGAATAAGCCACGGGCAGAAGTGCCGTGAACATAGCGTATGATCCTACGAACAGCAGTCAAATAAAGATGACAGGGAGTCTGAAGAAACTAGCTGACTTGCTGAACAGCAAAAGAAATGGCTGATCGAGTAATGGTGAGATAAACAAGGCTACCCACCAACTTTCGGTATAAACTGGGATCAGCAAGTAATTCACCCTCCTCTTTGCGAAGCTTGACATGTAATTCCATGCGAGTATCAACAAAGGGAGCCTCTTGAAGGCCAGCTGTAGCCACCAAGTCACTAGCATACTTATGCTGATTGAGGAAAATTCCAGAGAGACTGCGATGCACCTCAAGACCAAGAAAATATGTGAGAGACCCAAGATCTTTCATATGAAAGGACTCTGAGAGATGAGTTTTGAGCTAGCCAAGTAAAGCGGAATCGAAACCAGTGATCACAATATCATCAACATAAACCAAAAGAACAACAATACCCATGTCGGATTTCCGAAGAAACAAGGAAGTGTCATACTTGCTCTGCTGGAATGAAAATTGTAATAAAGTGGTGCAGAATTTATCAAACCAGGCCCTCGGAACTTGTTTGAGACCATAAAGAGAGCGACGAAGCTTACACACATGTGAAGTCGGAGAGGGAAACAATCCCGGGGGTGGCTTCATATAAATACACTCTTTAAGATCCCCATGAAGAAAAGCATTTTTGATATCCATCTGATGGAGGGGCCAATCATTGGAAGCAACAAGGGCGAGAATCGTACGAACAGTAGTCATTTTAGCCACTGGAGCAAAAGTCTCTTCATAATTGACACCATACTCCTAATTATTCCCAAGAGCAACAAGCCGAGCTTTATAATGGTCCAAACTTCCATCAAACCGAACTTTGACGGAGTAAACCCATTTGCAACCCAGAGGCACAATAGTAGGAGGACAGGGCTCAATATCCCAAGTGTGATTGGCCTCTAGAGCGGCAATTTCTTCCTGCATAGCGTGTCGCCAACAATCATGCTTGGCAGCATGTGAGTAGCAGGTGGGAATATCAAAAGTGGCCAATGTAGCAATAAGAGCTAAAATAGAATTGCCAGAACTGGAAGAAGGAAATCCATACCCATCTGGGGTGACAAACACTCGAGAAGAGCGACGTACCAAAGGCACTGGAGGTGCTGCCACTGACTAAATCTGGAGCGTGGTAGGATCAGATATCGGGTGAGCCACCGGAAGAGACTGGGCAGGAGCATCTTGTATACACAATACCTGGTTTAAAGCGAGAACTGACGGGATCAAGATCTAAGAGCTGCTCCTCAAAGGAGGGAAGAACCACAGTAGAAGAGGATGGCATAGAGGACACAGGAAAGAAATGTTGATTTTCAAAGATAATAACATTCCTAGAAATGCGAGTACGATGTAAGGTAGGATCATAGCAAACAAATCCCTTTTGACACACATTATATCCCAAGAAAGCACATCAGACAGATTGAGCAGATAATTTATGTTGCTCATGAGAAGGTAAATGAACAAAACATACACAACCAAAATATCATAACTAGGTTGCTTAGCAAATAAGCGGAAATAGGGAGACTCCATATGTAGGACTTGAGAAGGTAAACGATTAATCAAGTGAGTAGCAGTTTTCATAGCCTCTACCCAAAACATGGATGGAACAGAGGATTCTAACAAGAGAGTACGTACCACATCTAGGAGATGATGGTTTTTGCGTTCGGCTACTCCATTTTGTTGAGGAGTAGAGGGACATGAACGTTGATGAAGAATACCCTTAAAAGCCAAGAAAGCCTGAAACTCAGTAGACAAATATTCACCACCGGAATCGGTGCGTAATGTCTTAATAGAAGCAGAAAACTGATTTGCAAAATACATGGAAAACACAGTTAAAGTACAAAAGACCTCAGATTTATAGCGAAGAAAGTAGACCCAAGTAAATCTGTTATGATCATCAATAAAAGTCACATAGTATTTAAATTTTTCATGTGAACTCACCGGGGAAGGGCCCCAAACATTACTATGGATAAGATCAAAACAGTGAGATGCCCGACTAGCATGCAAAGGGAAGGGAAGAATTTTGCTTTTACCAAGTTTGCAAGAAGCACACTCAAGAGATAAAGAATAATAGTCTTTATTACCAAGTAAACCAGAGTTCAATACATGAGATAAGATCTGAGTATTGGGATGGCCCAAACGACGATGTCACACCATACTAAGATCTGAAACATTATTACAAGCAAAAGACTTAATAGAAGAAACTGGAGAACAAGCTGGAACAGGCAAAAATAGTGGAAACAAGCGCCCCACTCTAGGTCCCTTCGCAATCGGCGCCCACATTACCTGGTCCTGCACAACACAACCATCACCAGAAAATTTAACATCACAATTGTTTTCAACTAATTGGCCAACAGAAATAAGATTTGTGGAAAGTTGAGGAGCAAGAAACACATCAGTGAGCGTAGAAGAGGCATCTCCGATAGCAGCTATTGGCAAAGAATTACCCTTGGCAGTCTGAATAACAGATTAACCATCATAGGGCCGAACATGACACAAAGCGGTGGGATTAGGAGTCATGTGATTAAAGGCTGCCGAGTCCACGTACCAGAGTTTAGTAGAATGGTTACCTTGGAACCCCATGGCTGATAAGGCCAAAATGAGAATCTGTTGCACCATGGCTGGAGTGCAGTAATCAAGAGCAGGAGAGGCAGGAACAGATGACGCATCTGAAGGAGAGACAAGTGCGGCAGAAGGCGTGGCAGGAGGAACAAGAACCAAAGTCTAAAATGCTTGGGCGGACGATTCTGGGGACGAATACGACATTCTTTGATAATGTGACCCTTCTTCTTGCAATAAAAGCAGAATTTTATAGGACAATTAGCAGCAATATGCCCATATTCCTTGCAGCAGAAACACTGCAAGTTTCGAGAATGCATAGGTGGTCCACGTCCTTGGGCAACAAAAGCCACAGTTGCCGGCCCAGAACTGCCATGAGAGTGCTCCATAATAGCTTGAGTACTTAGACGTTGTTCTTCGCGAAGTAACTCACCAAAACAAACATCAAGAGAGGGAACAGGAGATCGATTCAGTAAAGAGGAGCGGGCAGACTCAAATTCCGAACGAAGTTTCATAAGAAACTGATCACGCTGAGTAGTTGCATGAAGAGTCTGAATAGTGGAAAGAGCGGCAACAGGCACATCCGTGGTAACCAAGGCAGCATATTCATGCCAAAGAGTCAAAAATACCGAGTAATAATCCTGAATGGAAAGACTACCATGTTGAAACATGGCAATTGCATGTTCTAACTGAAAGCGACGAGCATCATTCGCCTGATGATAAACTTTCTTCAAGTAAGCCCACATGGATTGAGAAGTGCGATGGGGCCGCAAGTTGGTGACAATATGGGACTCCACTGAACCAAGAAGCCAAGACATGATGCGTGCATCAAGCACAGCCCATGAAGGAGAAAACCTGTCAGCCTTAGATTTGTCAGAACTGGATGATGGTTCAACATCCGTGCCATCAATATGACCCCAAAGGGCTTTGCCCTTGAGGAAAAATTCAAACTGAAATGCCCATGTAGAATAATTGGTACCTGTAACTTAACACGCAAAGGTGCAAAATCCATAGAAAAACAAATAGAACTCGAGACAAATTAACTGACCAAAAAACGACTGGGCTGTAACGTAGAGAAGTCAAAAAACAAACCAAAAAACTGTAACGTAGAGACAGACTGCACCGGTACCCAGAAAGTTGCCGAGAAAACCACCGAGAGGGGCAAACCACACCGCCACTCAGAAACTGCCATGAAAAACCACCGAGACCTCAAACAAAGGCTGCCGAAAATACCAAGACAAGCTGCAGAATACTGTTCTGAGAGACTTGGGCCGAGAGGATTGTGCCGAAAAGAACAGAGCACTGTTCCGAAAGTACCTAGGCCAGCGAAACACCAGAACCACCAAGGGAAGGCTGCGTTGACACCACAGGACCACACAGACTAGGCCGAGAGATGCAGAACAGAACCAACGGGGAGAAAGAGGTTGCGGGTACACCACAAGGTCACACAGAATTGACCAACACACACAACCGCACGTCAGAAACACACAAGCGGCACGTGGGTACACCACAGGACCACACAGACTTGACCGAGACACACAAGCGGCACTGCCGAAACCGAGAAGAGAAAAAAAATTGAGGAAAAGAAAAAAAATTAGTATCTGGGCTCTGATACCATAACAAAGTATTGTGTGAATAGCCGCATAAATTTGGCCTTGAGTTCTGTATATTATATAGACTTTACAAGGATGCTATACATGGAAAGGAAATAAGTTCCCGCATAATTCTAGCCCTATACATGTAAACTATAATCTGTCAAATAATATATGCTAACTGTACAGAATAATAAATGGAGAAATAAGGAAACAATCGTAGGCTAAAATAGGGAAACAATTATGGGCTAAAATAAGAGAAAGGTGTGGACAGCTGTGCTATCCATTGACAGGGTGGGCTAGGTAAAGAGTTCAAATATCATCGAATGAGTTGGTCCAAGGCTTGTTCTCCAATTTCTAAGGGAGAGTTGGGTATCAGGAATTTGTTGGTGTTTAATCGCACTCTCTTAGGCAAATGGTTGTGGCGTTATGGGCGTGAGAGAAAGGCTTCGTGGAGAATAGCAGTGGACTCTAAATATGGCAGTTTATGGGGAGGGTGGTGTTCTCTTGAGCCTGCAGGATCCTTTGGGGTGGGGTTGTGGAAGAATATCATAAAAGGGTGGAAAAATTCTCTAGCCTTTCTAGATTTCAAGTGGGGGATAGTTCCAAGATCAACTTTTGGCAGGACAAGTGGTATGGGGAAGTGCCTCTCAAGGTAGCTTTTCCAGTCTTGTTTGGCATCGCTTGTGCGAAAGATGTCTCCGTTGCAACAATTTGGAGTTTATGGGGGGCTCCAACTAGTGGAACGTGAGTTTTGTCAAAGCGGCGCATGATTGGGAAGTGGATGTCTTTGCATCATTTTTTCAGGTGTTGCATTCAGTCACTGTGAGAAGAGGTTGTGAAGATCAATTGCGGTTGGCTTCTTCCAAAAAAGTTTTTTTCAAGGTCAAATCTATCTATAGTTCTTTGGCTTCTCTTGAAGGAAGAGGCTTCCCCTGGAAGAGTGTTTGTGTGACTCCGGCTCCCTCGAGGGCGGTCTTTTTTGCGTGGTTGGCAACTTTAGGCAAGATCCTCACCTTGGATAATTTTAGAAGGCGGCACGTTATCGTAATGGACAAATGCTGCATGTGTAAGAGGAGTGGGGAGTCTGTGGACCACCTTTTCCATTGCGATGTGGCTTCTGCCATTTGGCGTGCTTTTTTTAGTCGTTTTGGGTTGTCCTGGGTTATGCCTAAACGTGTTGTTGACTTGTTTGACTGTTGGTGGTCCTCTGGTAGGCTAAGGAATGCAGCGGTGTGGAAGATGGTTCCTATGTGACTCTTTTGGTGTTTGTGGAGAAAAATAAATGATAGAAACTTTAAGGATAGGGAGAGGTCGTCGGAGGAAATTTTATCTTCGTTCTATAAAACTTTAAATCTTTGGATGGCGGCGTTTGTCTTCCCCTTGTCACTTAGTTTTAGTAACTTCCTTGTTCGTTTTGCCCATCCTAGTTAAGAATTCATTTTGTATACTTCCTGTGTACTTAGGAGCGTCTTCCGCTTTTTAATGAGATTGACTTTTTACTTATAAAAAAAAAATCATCACCATGGATACCACTACCATTGTTGTCACTACCACCCATTGCTTACACCACCACCACCATCATCGCCTTCATAATTGTCACTATTACTATCAATACCATGATATCATCCACCAACATCACCAAGTCATTAGCAGTACTGTTACCATC
This sequence comes from Betula pendula, assembly GCA_900184695.1. Classification (NCBI taxonomy): domain Eukaryota; kingdom Viridiplantae; phylum Streptophyta; class Magnoliopsida; order Fagales; family Betulaceae; genus Betula; species Betula pendula. The sequence goes on along the minus strand of FXXK01000170.1, from coordinate 930,075 downwards.
ATCATTGAACTACTATAATACTCAAATTTCTTTTTCTTTTTTTTTAATTGTACCCATCAATTTAAATCTCGTCATTTTGAATATTCAAGAGTTTTTCAAATTCTTCATTCAGATATAACCTTAAAGAGTTTTCAACTTGATGCATGGCATTCACCACATTCATATGGTGCCTTCTTGCCTTATGTGGTGCCTGTGGAGGGAGCGGAACGACAGAACGTTTGAGGATCAAGAAAGAACGCATGAGGAGCTCAAGTCTTTTTTCTTTTTTACCCTCTTCTCTTGGACAGCTGCTTATCTAGCTCCTTTAGCGATAAGCTTTAATGACTTCCTTGTTCTTTTCTCTTCCCCTAATGACTCTTGACTCTTGTATACTTCCTGTGTACCAGGGCTGCGCTTTGCGCTTTTAATAAAATTTCTACTTAGTTATAAAAAAAAAAGATAGTTTAGATTACATTAATTAAGTATAGGCAATCCATTTATATCAATTTTCGTTGAAGTTTTAATGTAATGTAAATGCCATTGAAAGAACAGATATTACTAACCTGGATGAATGATATTAGCTTTAACTGTTTAGGAACTTCCAGGTGAACATATTGATTTCTAAATAAATGGATCAGCATTTACCATCTACCTACATTCTTTTTTTTGATAAGTAAGATCAAATATATTATAAAAAGCGTAAGGCGCCCCTACGTACACAGGGAGTATACACAAGGACCACCAAAAAGAAAAAGAAAAAATCCCAAACAAGAAGAACCCAAAGCTGTTGAAAGCAAGCTGAGATCAGTGAAGAGCATCTAACAAAATTGACTGTCTTCCTTGTGGCTTTTGAAAGATTATTTTACAGCATAATACACCAACCTCTATTTTGGTAATGAAAACTTAACTGTAAAGTCTTAGAGACTGGAACCAACTAGAAACTGCAACCTCACATCCTTATGTCCTAGTCCAAATGCTAGCAGACCAAACCATAAACAATCCCAGGTGGTAACCAAGGCAATGCTTTACCAATACCAGATTCTACATAATTATACTTTAAATATGCCAGAAGCCAATTATGCAATGTGTCCGCCTTAAAATTCCAGGTTCACAATAAATCACGAAATATATCGTGTTTTTAAAACTTTAAGCAACATTATCATCACGACAAACATTTTAATGGGAAACATGCTTCCAAAACTATGACAATATAAAAGACACATAAACTCAACATAAGTCAATGGCAAACCATAAGCATATGCCATCGGCTCAAAATCCCCGATAACACTCATACCTCTATACTCCACTATTTAAAGGCTACTGGAGCTCTTCAAAACTTAAAGTAGAACCCCATATGCTTAGATAGTGTTCAAAGTACACATTACATGTATAACACTCATACTTCTTTGAAATTCTTAGTACCCTTTCACGATGCCATCAAAACTAACATTCTCAAATTCAAACTATATCTTATAAATTTCCTAAATTTGGACAAAACACCCAACAAAATTTGAATCATATCATACCAACAACTCCCATTTTCAATCACATACAGAACAGGAACATTACAGTACTGGTTCAGTTGTAATTAAATGCGTAATTCAGGGCAAAGTTTCAAACTTCGGTCAAGAAAAGCAGGTACGTATACAGGAAGTGGGAAACGGAATAGAGCATACCGACTGCGAGGAATCCAGTGGTTGATCATGGAGAAGAAGCCCTCGCAGAGTGGGTGACAACGTAGCGATGGGAGAGGAACTCACTCGGTGCTACCTCCGGTGGTGTAGCTGGGTTGCATTGAATGGCAGCGGAAAAATGGAGGGAATTTGGAATAGGGGAAAATTCCAAGGGAAATCAGGTATTGCCAAGGAGGGTTTCTGATATCTCAAGGAGGTAAATTGAGTATTGCTTTCCCAAGGGCTTTTCCGTCACTCAACTCATTCTTGGGGCACTTAGCGGCCGGTGTGTCCGCTGTCGCCGTGGATCTCCGCATTGGCTCATAATTTGACCATTATGCCCCATTTTCATTCTAGTAATGATATAGGATAACTTTCTTTGTCTACCTTATAGAAACCAAATTTTATGTGGCTTTTAAAATAATTATTGGATTAAAAATTAATAATGATCAATCATAAATTCAATTGTAATTTTAAAAGGTATATCACTTTTAGTTGACATAAGGTAGATATGAGGTTGACAAATATATTTACTCTTTTCATTCCAATAGAATAAGCAAATTAACTTTTTTTTTTTTAGTAAATATATATGTCAACTCTCATGTCTATTTTGTATCAATTAAAAGTGATGAAATTTTTAAAATTACTATTAGATTTATGATAGATCATTATTGACTTTTGATCTAATGGTGATACAAGGTAAACATAAGAGTTGACATGTATCATTAATCTTTTTTTTTTCCTTCTAGTATGAACAGTTCAGCCTATTCAAGAGTAATGATACATGTCAACTTCCATGTCTATCTTGTATCCACCAAAATTTATGTGACTTTTAAAATTATCACTATATTAAAAGTCAATAATGATCTATCATAAATCCAATGATGATTTTCAAAGCCACATTAATTTTGACAGACAAAAGATAAACATCAATTGACATATATAATTACGCATTGACTATTCATACTACAAATGTTTTTTTAATCATTTATCTCATCTTTTTCTCTCTCTCTCTCTCCCTCCAATACCAACCCTACCCTTCTCTCCCTCACTCCCTGTAATGCCCTGCCTTTTATTATAAGGCGTAAGTGGTATTGTCCGAATAATCATGTGACATTACTACATCGGAGATAATAAATTATCGCAGCAGAAAATATAGTTAAGTACATATATATATTTTTTTGTACAATACCATAATCTATTTTATCAACTCAGCATATTGACCTATATATTTAATAACACATTTACTTATGTTTATCCTATTTAATGAGAATGGTAATTCTTACATGACACTTTAGAGCAATTTAAAATACTTCACGATAAATAAATAGAAACATGATGTTCTTATATAATAAATACACATTAAAGCGATAACATATGTACCACATGCGGCACTTTTTACAAGAGTAATTATAATAATGTTACATTACAAAATAAAAGAAGACGCATACATAAGACGCATACATAAGGTAGTATATCATAATAAAAATGCAATAAATAGCATCATCCATATATATCAGGATCGGTATAAGAACCTTGACCATCCTGATCATCATCCTTCATTCCTACCCATTCATCTATGTAATTGTGGATATTACCACAATGACATGAATAATTAAGTGATTCAACTGTTTCAATAGATATAAGGATTATTGATCTTATTAGTTATCACACTTATGAAAATAACATCTTCACATGATTATAAAATCAGCTAAAGAGATTTTCAAACAGAAACCATTTAACACAAGTGATAAGATAAGCATATGAAAAAGCTAATAAATAATATAACCTCAATCATACATATATATATGTATTCCACAGCCCATATCAATGAAACACATAAATACATAGACGTCTAAAGCAATAAAATAATAATGAGATGAACTGACAGTTTTAAATGCAAGTCTTATTTCTTTATTTTACTTCACTCGTGAAGAGTTGCCACTTAGTTAACGGATATTTTTGGAGCCGACACTCCCTCCATATAAAACTTATTTGTTTGTTGCTGAAAGCCTATGGTCCCAGTTTTGTTATTATTAAATCTTTCACAAGAGCCTAAGGTTTCACTGGCAGCCATCACCCTCTGCTACTCACCAGTTTTTGTTATTAACATATTTATTAGTCACAACAGTATTCACAATATGCATCAATTACACACAAACAGTTTTATTAGTTAATAAATAAATCTGCAATCATTATATTATTAAAATCAGTATCATTTATACTTACAGTTCTTGTAGGCTGCAGATATGAATACGTCACAAGCAAATACTACAATTTAATTTAAGCTTTTCATTAGCTAGGAATTTAATTAAATCCTATTACATCTTTTATTTATTTTAGCTTCTTAATTTTACCTAGGCATTATTACGGCATATAAGAATGGTATTAGCATTATCACATATTTTCTTATGAGTATTACTATGGCATTTATATAGTTAATGCCAAAAACATTATTAAAGTAAAATGGGCATTATAACAGCATTAGTATGCTAAAGGCTTAATATTTTTGCATCAAATGGATATAGTAACTCTATCACTATAAATAATGGGTATAGTATTTTGAAAACACACGGGCGGCATAACGGTATAATTACGAATAATTCATATATATCTTTTGTAAAATTTTGGCAGAATAACAACATTTAGTGTTAACTTAATTGTTTTTTAAAATTGTTTTTAAAAACTTTTGGGCAGTGTNATGCATCAATTACACACAAACAGTTTTATTAGTCAATAAATAAATCTGACAATCATTAATATTATTAAAATCAGTATACATTTATATCTTATAGTTCTTGTAGGCTGCAGATATGAATATGTCACAAGCAAATACTGCAATTTAATTTAAGCTTTTCATTAGCTAGGAATTTAATTAAATCCTATTACATCTTTTATTTATTTTAGCTTCTTAATTTTACCTAGGCATTATTACGGCATATAAGAATGGTATTAGCATTATCACATATTTTCTTATGAGTATTACTATGGCATTTATATAGTTAATGCCAAAAACATTATTAAAGTAAAATGGGCATTATAACAGCATTAGTATGCTAAAGGCTTAATATTTTTGCATCAAATGGATATAGTAACTCTATCACTATAAATAATGGGTATAGTATTTTGAAAACACACGGGCGGCATAACGGCATAATTACGAATAATTCATATAATATCTTTGTAAAATTTTGGCAGAATAACAACATTAGTGTAACTAATGTTTAAAAATGTTTTAAAACTTTGGGCAGTGTAACGGCGCATTTATGCAATACCTAATTAAATTTGGGCATCGTAACGGCATTTTGATAATTTAAATAAACAATATATGAAAGTGGAGTTTAAACTTTATTTAAAATATTTTCTAGATATAAAACTATGCATTTAAAGTAAAAATGAAGACTTTTTTACTTTAATCACTTGCCTAGAGAACACCGGATGAAGCCAACTTAGCTTATCTCTTTGGTAGTGAGAAGAAAAGAAAAGAAACAAGATTCTCTCTCTCTATCTCTTTCTCTTTGTTTTCTTCTGTTTGAAAGTAAGAAGGC